>MU224384.1:129832-164668 GCA_018584345.1 Thuja plicata
AGAATAATCTCACATAGTCTAAATAGGAAGGCTTGGTAACACTTGTTCTTTCCTTTCATAGATTAGTTGCATTGTACTTTCTTTTTCATAGTTTAGCTTGCATTATAATTTAGATTTGCATTGCATTACATACATTTTGATTCTTGAGGATATTGGCATTCTTGCCCTTGTCTTCATTGAATCTCTCGTTGTATGGTTTATTGGGAAGGTCATGAGTTTATAGCTCTAGCTGAGAGCAATTTTACAAATCTTGTAACTCCATGCATAGAGAGCTATGGATCGATTTGTGAGGGCTCATTCTTGAGTTTTCTTGCATGTAAGGATGCATAGAAGTGCACTATTTTGTGTGTACAAGAATCATTTAACAAATCTATGTATTAGTGGAAAGTAAAGAGCATAAATGATGTCATCACATGAATATAATTTGAATCATCACAAATACCATGTACATCATCAATTATGAATCAATATAATCATCTATCACATACAGCAACTACCATAAGGAAAAAAATGCACATATCATAATCAAAAGATGTCATCTCATATATATATATATCAGTGGATATCAGACAAAAAATATGGGAATGTCTAAACAGTATCAGGATATCAGGATCAAAATATACAAATGTATCAAGTATTAGGAGTACAATGAATGATCACAAAAGGATCAATATACAATATCATCAAGGATCAATGATATCGAGACTGACTCCCACCCTCATCCTGATCATGAGGGGAAGGATGTGGTGCATCTCCTTATGGAGGAGGTGGCAGCAACATGGATCCCTCTGACTGTTGTGCTATGACATAATATAAATGTGCTCTTTGAGGCTGCAGAACAACTATGCAATATAGAGAAAAATAGTAAGCTACCCTCTCCCCTTGATGTGTAACCGTGCGAGCCTGAAAGTCTCTCTCAGCTCTCAACCTATCCCCCTGCTGATCTCTCTCTTCTCTGAGAGAACCTAGCTGCTAATCTAGCTCTGATCTCAATGTCTTCAACTAGTTGTCTCTA
The DNA here is from genome assembly GCA_018584345.1 of Thuja plicata. Lineage (NCBI taxonomy): Eukaryota > Viridiplantae > Streptophyta > Pinopsida > Cupressales > Cupressaceae > Thuja > Thuja plicata. The sequence goes on from MU224384.1 coordinate 130,848, forward strand.
TCTGCTAGAAGTGTCTCTAGAGTAGTGATACAAGCCCTCAGCTGCTCTTGCTCTCTCACACTATGATAAAGGATCTCCATCCCTGCTTGTGTTCTTGCCAGTATCTCTAGGAGGATCCTATCCAAGTGGTTTGGTACCACTATTCTCACCTGCTTGCCTCTATCCTTATGGTTTATGTTGTTGTTGATGTCTCATCAAAAGTGGACCTGGATCCCTATGTGGACAAATAACCCTAACATAAGTACACCTTTCCTCCACTCCACCACCACTATCATCTCTGTCATCACCGCTATCATCGCAATCATGTCTCTGACCTCTATCTACAGGAGGGCCTCTACCACCTTTCTTACCCCTACCATATCTTCCACCTCTGACTACTCTACCTCCACCTCTCACAGGACTGTCATCTACAGGATCATAATCTAGAGCATACTCAATGTGTGGTGAAATTTCATCTAGAGTAGTCAGTCATGGGAATGGATAATGAACAAGGTAAGTTCTGAACTCATAAGTAATCCCTTCATCCTCCATATTAGCCCGATAATCCCAACCAACTACAACCATATGAAGGATCTCTCTCTGAGCAATCTTATAATCCAAGCAAGCACCCTACTATGGCTCCTCATCCTGAATATGGGCATATACTGTAAGATCTCAAGGAATACCCTGTACTCTACCATACTATCATAGCACACGGGTCACAAAAAATATCTCAATGACATATCTGGTATGCCCAATCAAATATCTTCTTTGGAAAAAGTATGGAATCTATCACCAATTTGTTCCCCTCTCCTCACAGTTAAGGTATGGTCACCACTCGACCGCTATAACATCATCTAGAACTCAACACCAATACTCCAGCTTACCCAGGTAGGGCTATTGGACATAACTTGAATACATGTATAAGTAAGTATCCTCAAGAGTCCTTTGTCTGTCAAATATTGGTCATTTCACTGGGATGTGCTCCCAGGCCCTAATCTAAAGAATAATAATCCCAAGAGTTATAATTTGAGAATACACGTAGACAATCTCGTGAATCTCTCTATACATGTGGGCTAGAATGCAGCTACCCCAACCAAATATGTGAGTAGAGCCAATCATCTTCTCTAACATCCCTACCCAACCACGCATAAAACCATGTTGTCCTCAGTCAGGCATCAAAATACCTCTATCAGTCCCGTCAAAAATACAAGAAGGTGCTCAAACTTAGCTAACATATAATCCCAAATAAGATACCATTGTGCAATAGAAGGATATGTGAAGAATCATTGAGCATCTAAAATAGCCACTATTGAACGTGACTTGAAGTGAACCTCATGACCCATCAGAGGAATGCACATAATCTACCACACATCCTTAGGAGTCACTGTCATCTCACCTGTAGGAAGGTAGAAGGTGGAAGGTGTTATGCTCTAAATTCCATCTCTTGGCAAGAGCAGTCAACAACCCTCCATTTACCCTAATTTCAGGTAAAATGATCCAGGAGTGTAATCCTAAATGACCGACAAGCTGTCACTCCGCATCAATTAAGGAGTTGAATAAAGAAAGAATGTACATAGGCCGGGGTCCTCGGAAGGATACCACGGGGAAATAAATCCGTCAGACAAAAATCAGGGAATTACATCATTATTTCAGCTAAGCAAAGGATTCACAAGGTCTAACAGTTAGTATTTTTTAGAAAATAGATGAAACACAGTCAATTTGGAAATTTTAAACAACAAATACTGGAAATGATCCTTTTTTCCTAGATGTGAGCTCGCATCCCGGATGCAATCATATTTTTACAGGATGCAATGGGGAAAACCAGATGCGATCCTATTTTCACAGGATGCGGTTGTCTTCATGTTTGGGTCAAAATTAACCACATGTGACTGAATGGAGTACATGATATGATCTTGTTTCCACAGGATGCAATCCATAAATTTTCATTTCCTGGATGCGACACAGAATTAACTGGATGCGATCCAAAACTCATTTGGCTATAACTAGAGTAGAAAGCATAAAAAATTCAAACAAAAAGTGTAAATAGATAACTCTCAATGTACTCACCAGGGGTGCATAATGTGTCGTCCGGTCATGATGAAACGCAAGCTTGAATCGATGCCTCTCAATGAGGAACACCATCTTCTCTCCAGAGCTCAAAAAATTACGAAGGGTAAAAGTGAAAATGAATGGGTAAAAAGTCATTTTTGAGGCTTATATTGGTTTTTTAGGGATAAATAGAAGCTCTAGAACTCTAAGAGGACTAGCAGTACTCTATTGGATTCTTCCCAGATCTATTGGGAATGAAATAGAACACCCATGTAGTCTCCATAATACCATAGTAAAAATTTTGTGACAATCGCGAACAAATCCAGAGTTGATCTATAAATATGTCAAAAATGATATGCACACATTACGCGATGGTTCTTCAAGGTTCTTTGTCAAAAGCTGCACATTATATCTTTCAAATCTTGGGTGTACATTATTTTATCATGCTCATAATTACGTTTCACTATAGTCAACTTGGTAAAATTGAGTTTCCTCTTAACACAGTTCCGCTCCATCGCCTATTCTAATTGATTCTTCATTGATCCAATCGAGTGTTTCATCGATCTATCATTCTAAAGAGGTATTTTGTCACTGTTTCCTTTAATTTCATTACCAAAGGGGCATGATCACACTTAAATTCAATCAATTTCTTTCTCAAAAAGCAAAACTAATTTTATCATCAAAAGACTAGGTGCATGACAGTTTCCTTCAATCAAGTTGGGACTGTTAGATAAAAGGCTTCAACGCAAATGAGGTTGGATATCTATGCCTACAATCTCTTAGATCTTTATCAAGCTCTCAACAGCTTCGTACTGACCTTTGTTTGATCAAGTTTGGAGTCAATATTATCAATTCTCATTCATTCAAGTTCTGAATTGATGTCTCAAGCTTTCAGTAAGCTTCTTACTGACCTTCGTTTGATCAAGTTTGGAGTCAGTATTATCAATTCTTGTTCAATCAGGTTTAGAATTGATTTTTCTAGATTAGGGTTCAATCAAACTTTGTTCAATCAAGTTCGAAGTCAATACTATCAGTCTTAGTTCAATCAAGTTTGAGAATGGAATCCCCAGTTAAATTTTGTTCAATCAAGTTCGGAATTCTCAAAACTTTATGAAGTCAATATCAGACATTTTTTGAATCAATGCACTTCTCACACATCAATTCAAAGAGGGGAAAATGCAATCACCCTAAATTGGTCTACTCTAACCAGGGACCTTGCTTTCCCTAAATGTGATCATACCCTCAATTATGTCAATCCAACCATCCAATTATTGGCATAATTCATCAAAATCAAAATAATCTCTCAAATCAAAGTGATTTTATCACTACTAGTAACCTCACATTAATTACCTTGTCCTATTTAATCAAATCAATCCCATTAAAATCCTTGGCTAAAGTAATTAATTAAAAGGGAATTAATAAATACTCTCAAATAACAACTCATCACTTGCATATGAAAAGTCAATCCATGGACCAATGAGAGTTCACTCACATGGATCACTCACATGGATAAACTAAGTTTCAATCCTCACCTCTCCTCGTGGATTGATCTCAACCCTCCATTTCTCATTCTCTTCCATAAAAGGACTGATTTTTGAGTTCAAAGGGTCACAGTTTTTAGAATTCTTAATTCAATCTTATGCTGCCAATTTGATTTCATAGCTAATTAGAGAACATTTCATTTTTGCTTTAATGAATCATTGAACTATATTTTTTTTAGCTTGAATTGCATACAAATTATCTTAATTCTACATTTGAATCTTCCATTCTAGGATTGAATATGTCACTGATCTAATGCATAATATGAGGGCGAATTCATGATTTAGATCACACTCTTTCTAGATAGGAAGCAATATGTTGATTTCTTTGTTTCCTTGTGCTTTGATATTGAATTTCATGCTTCTAACCATTGATATAATGAGATATTGAAGTATTGTGTTGAAGCTTTCTAGGTACAATAGTCACACACATATATCCCTATAGGGCTCTCTAAGATAACCCTAAAAATATCTTAGATCTACATCTTACAAGATTGACCAAAATGCACATTGATATTCACCATGTTAGTAATAACTGAGAGGGGGGGTGAATCAGTGGCCTCAAAAATATTCCAATAATCAACCCAAAAACTTAGTACCACAATATTAAGCCTCTAGTTATCTTCAGTCCTATAAGATGAATGCCTTCAAACATAATTATCAAATTATTACTGCTCGAATTGCTTTGTTAAACCTTATACTATATGTTTACCGAATAGCAGTTTGTTAATTTACCGAAAGACAGTAAATTATCTAGAGTATACCGATCAATCCAGATTAGCTATGTGTAATGGAAAATAGTAAAGTAATGACTCATAAATACATTGACACGTGGATTTTTAACGTAAAAACCCTGTTAAGGGAAAACCACTTGGGACTGGAAACCCAAAATTTTCACTCTTCTGAAGTGAGCTCGGTGAAGAGCCAACCCTGTTAAAGGTTATAAACACACTGTTAGGTGTGACCTTGTTAGAGGATTTAAAATTTTAGTCTATCACTTGATATCGGGCATTTCTATGCTACGTTCCTTGATCAAACACTCACTTGGCCTGTCAATAGGTATCTGGCATCTCATGCCATCTTCATGATCAAACTTTTTTATACTCCTTGGGATGTATCTCAATGTAGAAAGGATCTTTAAATCGTGCTCGGTTAAGAGACTTTCTGAATCAATGGTTAAACTGAAACAATGTGATCTGTTCACATATACAACTTATACTTGCAAATTTTCAGATCTATTGTAAGCTCATAAAACTAATATGATCAATATATCTCTTTTAATACTTTTGCTCCACTTTTATTCTACTTAATGATGTTGTGCCTTGTTGCTCGGTGTCCATAGAAAACTTTAGCTCTTTCCTCAACTTGATTGATCAGGACTATATGAAGTTGCCCTTTATCAGTTTCTCTTTAGCATCCTCTTTTTTCATTTAAATTCACCCTCAATTTGTAATGAATTAAGTTGTCTCTTTTATAGACATGATATCACTGTTGTTAGGCACTTGATTTTCTTGATCTTGGCATGATCCACAATCTTAGCCAATTAGATTTAAAGCAAAACTCTTGTTTTATCTCACAGAGATCTTCTTGCCAACTGGACAAAACAACTTTAAATCCTTTACTTATCTCTGGATTTATCTTGTCAATGAAAACAAAGATAACTACCAGTTAAGTCCATATTTAGCTCTGCCAGCTAGATATTTTTTCATTTTTGAACTCAGGTTAATTTTGGTGTTTTAACTCTTTGATAGCTTCGGTCAACACTCCAGTTCTCCTCGAGCTTCTCTGTCAGTTTACATTATGATTCTGGCCATTGATTATGCTTGTGATTTTGCTCGTCAGTATTCTTTCTCGGGCATCACTGTGACTTGACTTTCGGTGATCTCTGTCCGTTGGGTTCCACTAGTCATCGGTGTTTGAAGTCACATAGTGAATGCTTGTCTTTTATGCATTACTGAAAACATACTCTTTATCTCTCTGATTCTCTTAAGTCTTTGACACTTTGATTATAACCAATTAGATTATATCAAGTTGACATCAATGACAATACAATCCATTAACTGATTTAATGTCTTGCATTATCCTTCTGCATTTTGGTGATCAACTTAACATCTTCAAACATTCAATCAGTTACATGTCATCACACCAACCAAAAGAAAGGTTAGAAGGAAAGGAATAAACGTTATATAGCATCCAATAATGTTGCAAAAAAAAGTTAATTCAATGCTATATTTCCTTGGAGACCAAATAATTGCATGTTACCCTTAAGCACTTCAAAATTGACAAAAATGCACTTCTAGAAATATTTTGGGATAGTAAATTTTTTAAGATCACTAATCTTAGAGCTTACTTTCTTAAAAATTAGTAGCATTAGCACTACATGCCTCAATATGGTGCATCATGAACCACCACTTTTTAGGTGCATTAATGATCCTAACTTTTCAAGAAATGATTTCCATATCTTCCTAGAAGAGTTAGTTACTATCTTAGACCTTGTAGCTCTATCAAAAGTGGATTTAACACCTATAACAATCTCTTGTGTTTTCACTTTTTTTTAATCTTTTTCATTTCTTTGAGTCAAAAGTAGATTTTTCAAAATTTTCTAAAGTTTCAGATTGGGAAATCATTAGGATTTTCATGTAAGATATCATCATCCTGAACAACAACATCCTTCATGATTTCTTCAATGACATTGTCACTTTTTTTGTAGAATTTCATCCCTCATATAAAAGAGGAAATCTTCATTCATCTCCATGGAATTGAGAGTCCAATTTAATTAACCTTGATGTTGATAATTTTCAGCATAAACACTTTTAGGACTTGCTAGCATCCTTTCTTTTTCAATGTTATTCAAATATTTCCTAGAAGTTTATTCCCCTCTCAAGATCTTTTAGTGATTTTCCTTTTCTACGAGATGTGCACTTTAAGTTGGCTATCATATTACAAATAAACCCTTGACCCAATAGAGGAAAAGGAATCAAACTCAACAAGTTCCCTTGCAAAGGAGAATTATTAGTAGTGTCCCTATGTTCTTCTAGGCTTATCCAAGCGACACACATTTGGCACAACTTTAACAACATCCTTCTTAAATTTGTAAAATATTTGAATGTGAACATACTTGTGATACTTGTAAAAAAGGAGATCTAGTTCTTCCAATTGAATATGTTTTCTCCAACAACAATTTTTTGAATCAAACAAAATGAAATCAAGTAAAATATGGGAGATGTGAACACTTACACATATTCTTGCATAACAGATAGAAGACTCATGAGAGACATTGTCATATCTACAAATTGAAAAGGGACAATCACATAAATCCTATATTTTTTAGAATAGTAACATCCCAATATTTCCTAAGAAGGCTGTGCAATCTAAATAAATGTAGAATCAAATTTAATTTTTTTGCCATGAAAGGACTAAATTTGGGATTCTATTTTTATAGAAAAGGACCGGATCCATGTAACACGATGACCAAATTAGAAAATGAAATATATTACGACCTTATTTTGGAAAGATGCCATAGAAAATCCTAAAGGCAGAAAAATAATCTCCAAATATTCTTCATATTTCTCCTTTATTAAGTTTTGTAGAATTCCTCAAGTATGCAAAAACCTTCAGAACTTTTCTAGAATAGTCGTCTTTAATTCTATTGTTTTCTCCTCAAGATGAGGGTTAAAAAGATTGATTTTAATGTAGTTATGTAAGAAAATGTCTTTTTGTTTCCTACCACTTCTAATCGAATTTCGATTTTTCCATTAAAACAACTTATGAGAAACACTAACATAAAGCATTAGATTTAAGTATCTAATTCTACTTCTTCCTCAATCTGAAAGTCCTATCTTGAATTGTCAAAATATAGATCAAATTGAATCAATCATTTACTTCTCATGATCCTTAAAACCATTCCATCAGTGATACCACTCTAGATTCCAATAACTTAATCTACCATTAACACCTCTTTTCATTGAAATGTTAATTCAGCTTCAAAATCTATTTGAACTATTTTAACATATAAATTACAATTCATTCAAATGTTAATTCAGCTTCAAAATCTATTTGAACTATTTTAACATATAAATTACAAAGTTGTAATTATGAATTTTCAACAGCACTATTTAAATCTCAATGAACATTAATACTCTTAACAAAAAATCATAACCAGTAATTTCAACAGCTATATATAAAAACTCCAGCAATAGAGGTACACCATAATACGCCAGTTATTATGACATATCTGATTTCCCACAAGGATGCCATTAAATTCTTATGTTCAACACCTTTTTCCTCTTACTTTGAGTTTTATCTAGTTGCAGTTTGTAGTTGATTGATATTTTTCAACAATGATATAATTTAGTTATTGCTTTCCATACCCTCTCATTATTTTCTTTAACTAATGAGTTTAAATCTATATATTTCAAAAAGCAGTTTTCATTCTCAACATGTCTCAGTGCGTTCTGCTGTAGTGTAGTAAAAATTAGAAAGCGAAATTTGCTTGTCATATAGTAATATATTAATAAAAAATATTGAGGAGGACAAGTGAGTATTATATCTCTGTCATTTGAAAGCAATTGCTCTCCACTCAGCCATGCAAATGGTTAAGGAGATAAGCTATGCATTATTGGAAAAGAGATAAGTTTAAGCTAATTACATTGATGAAATTAGTATATTTATTATAATTTTTGTTTTGTTTTTGTGTTTATTTTAATAGAATGTTTGTAATGTAATAGTATATTATTGAGTGGTACGCTTTTATATTTAGTTAGTGGTCTACTTTCATTTATATATGTTTTACTTTTATTTGTACCCTTTTTATGTATTTTCTATTTATTCATCATTAATATGCTTTTTTTTACATTTACCTCTACACAATCATTCTCTATCTTGAAATTATCATTTTAGCTAAAGGTTCATTTTTCAATTTCACCTAGTTTGCTTTATAAATTATCATTTTAGCTTAAGGTTCATTTTTCAATTTAAACTATACTACTGTGAACATACTTGTGATACTTTAACAACATCCTTATTAAATTTGTAAAACCTTTGAATGTGAACATATTTGTGAACACAAGATATGAATCCAAAATTCAAATCTATAAATTCAAAATTTGAGGTTCTTGCCCTCTTTTACTAGCTATCATGAGCTAACTTAACACATGTTTGGGCAACATTATGACACGTGACAATATTTAAAGACATTCAATGTGCACTTAGATACAATGTGACTACACAAAAAAATTCATTAAAGTACACTTTGATTATAGAAGGGAATTAAAGAATTAGATTCACATTATCATCATATAAGCCATTTGCATGTCTACATGTACATCTTTGATATCATAAGTCATTATTAACTTGACCCAACGAAGTTATTAGACATAGGAGAAATTATTCACCTATTGTGTTAGAAAAATCCTAGATGATTTCCTAAGACATCGCCTTGGAAAGTTCAATTTTTAAGAAGATAAAAGAAAATTGGTTTTCAGTTGTACATTTTGATAGATTAATGGCATTCATCACGTATCAATTTTGTGTGCATCAAGTCAAGCACATGTTGTTTGGGATCAACCTTATGACACTCAAATATGAACTATAGGTTTTATAAGATCACATGGAGTATTAAACAACCATCAACGAGGGTGTAAACCTCTCAATAGTGATCAATTAACTCAACATTACATCTCCATCAATTTTCCAACTTTAGTTCTAGAGATAAGTACCCATAACCGCTTGTTTAATTTTTGCATTTGCTTTAGTTCAATTATCAATCCCAACTAATTAATGTAGGTTAAGTGTTCTTATTTATTACATTTATTAAATAATCCTAAAATTATTTATGTAAATAATTTTACTTCTTTACGTTTTAATGAACTCGACATTCTTTTGCAAGCTTCCCCCTCAAGGTTTCTTCATTCTAAATCAAGCTTTTTCATAGCTCTTTTGAAAAGTTATTTATTGTACTTTTATATTTGATTACATCTTTGTTTACCTTTAATGTTTGTGCTTAATAGCTTCATTTTATTCATCTTTTGTGATTCATGATGTCAACTTGCTTTCATCTACCCTACCCACCTTTTTTTTGTGTCTTTGGGGTTTAATTTTAAAAATTGATTAAATTGACTAAGGTATTGATCTATACCAAGCCTTACCTCATTCCTAAATCATTTATAAAATTAAATTGTGACTTGGGCCCTCACTCTTGATCTATTCTTGATGTTTAGTTACTCATTTCATCCTTCCATTTTTTTGTTTCATCACCATATAGTTTATCATATACTCTTATGTTCCATTATCTTTATCTTCTATTATAGATTTTAATATGTTAGACTACACTTCTGATGCAAGAGCATCTAGGTTGTAAGAGCAATCTTGCATCACCCAAAAATATTATAAAGTTTTCAATAAAGGCTATCTTTGGATAGGGTTACTATTTTTGACAAGTTTACTATTTTTAGTAAGTGGTTCATGTGAGCACAGATTATTCCAATTGCTTCCTTGGAGGTTCATTTTGGATATATAAGCCTGCCGGTCTAGTTTCATGGCAAGATCAAGTTCAGTTTTGAAGATATTGCATTTTGTATTTTGGCAGGGTGGTACAAAAACTTTGAGCTCAGTTTTGAAGGCCTTAGAGGCTCCGAAAAGGGGTCAAATTTTGATTGACTTTTGCTTTGCTAGAGAAGGGTGTACACAACTTTGTGGCATTTCTGAAATGAGTTCATAATAGTCAATCGACTCAACATTTCACAAGTTATGGTTTTCCAAAGTTGGGCCTTCAAGACTCAAGTTTCAATACAAAATAATTAGCAAGAAAAATCACTGAAGTTGGAGAATTGAACCGTTGGGGGCCAAAATGGGAAAATTTCACTTTCTAGAATATTCTAAGGCGGTTAATTGTGCTACTAATATAGGGATGAAGGGGGATTTTAGGGTTCAGTTCTAGCAATGTAGATTGTGGCTATGTCTTGCAAATTATTGTAATGGAAATGCCCATATGGTTGTAGCATGTTACTTTTCTGAATATTGTAATGTCATTTTATTGAAAATAATAGAAAGAAAGTATTTCTATTCTTTTCATTCTTTTGTTCTTGCAATTATCTGTTTATTTACTTGTTGTGTTGTGTGTGTTTGATTGAATATGGGGAGTACCCTTCATCAAGTGGTATAAGAGAAGAAGTTCCATAGTGTGTAGACAAATCGTCGAACATGAGGCATTTTGCACCAAGATTGTGGTTGTGGTTCAACGATATAAGTATTGAAAATTCCTCCATGAAGGAACCATGGTGGAAGAGTTGCGAGTGTGACAGAAGAGGGTTTTAGAACCCTCTAGAGGCAATAGCAAGCACTGCAACAAGAGCTACATAGAGGAGTTAATATTAGGACAAGAGATGAAAGTGAGGATGAATGTAAACAAGAAGGACAATTTGAAGAAGAGAAGGAGTGATTAGGGATCCTAAGGAAGCTAGGTTTTTTAGGGAAACTTCTAAGAATGGAAAGAGAGCACAGATTGAAGTTTCTACATTTTTTTGTAAATCTTAATCCGAAAGAGTTGATCGAACGGATCAATGATATGGAGGAGTACTTTGTGTTAAGTTTTAGGATAGCTGCAATTGTAATATCACTCTATGTTGTATGTGTTTTCCAAATGCAACAATCTCTCTTTTATTTATATTGGGAATGAGGCTAGGAGAGACATGTCCCACAAATTGGAGTCACAAAATGTTTATCCTCTTAACACCCTATGGCCTCATAAATTTGACCCAAGAAATGAGATCGATCTATTTATTATTTAGCAACAAGAAACGCAGAGCCACCGCCATGAAATCTTCTTGAAAGATTTAAATATTCAAATATCAACTCCAACGGCTACACCTAGTGCGAAAATCATCATCGACGACCCAGATTCAATCTTGAAATGAAATTTAAACACCATCATCCATCTCTTTTTAATACAACCGTGAGCCAAGATCACATCTGGACACGCCTTAAAAAGGCACAATGCCTTGAAGAATATCCATCGTGTAAGTTTTGTTCAAGGAAAATCACCCACTGTCCAATCAAAACCAACCTACTTTAACTTTATGTCTTTGAAAACCTAGACTCACGGTCAAATCAGGACACATGGCACCACAGCGTGATTCCACAAAGAATAATCTATGAGCACCTCTTCATTGTGGAAACACGCCAGCCAATAGATCCTTTGAGATTTGTACGACACTTTACCTCTTCAAAAGTTCTAGACCCACGATGACAGGATGCCACGTGTCAATCAAGCGTGAAACGATAATGAGTAAAATTGATGCATCTTTGGGATCAAGGGATCACGCTAGCTATTAGATCAAAAAAGATCTGTGTGAACTTTAGTTTCCTTCTAACCCCGACCAAGTCCTACCATCTGCCACGTAGTGCAAAGGCGTTAACCCATGATGAATAACTTCCTTGCACCTTGATCTTTGTGGTATCATGCCCACCGTCAGATTGAAACTGATCCACTCAATGCTTATGTCCTTTAGCCCGACCACTTTCCATGTGTCACTCAGGCGCATTTTTGCGAAGGATATTCAGGTTGCATCTTTTGATCTCGGGATCACTCTCGTCGTTGGATTGAAAAAGATCTGATTGTGCCTTATTTTCACTTAAGTCCTAGTCTGGCCCGCCATCTCCACATGTCTCACAAGCGCGATGCCTTAAATATTATCCTCCCTGCATCTTTTAATCAAGGCAACACACAAACCATTAGATCAAAATAGATTTAATCGATCAATAACTTCCTTTTAGCTTTGAATGTGTTGGCCCCACGATATCAAGATGGATCGATGTTGATTAGGTGTAATGCCTTGATGGATAAACAGGTCGCATCTTTAGTTCAAGGGAAAGCGACAATTATTCGATTGGAATGAACTTTCTTGACGCCTAGGGGGAAAATAAAATATCGCGGGGACATAGGACTTTAGGAAATATTAAAATAGACTCCGCTAGGACTTGGGAAATAATTAAAATGCAAGCCACGCGCATGATAACATTAGACACATGGGTTTTAAGTAACTTAAGTAGCCCAGAAAGTAACTTGAAAATAGAAAGAGCATGGGACACTTCGGGTTTTTTGGCAAAAATGAACCAAGGGCTAGAAACTTTTCAATTGGGCTTAAGAACCAGGTAGAAAAAAAAACACCATGGAAACCAGGAAATTTATCAGGTGCAATAGTGGCTCTGACTGAGGAAATTTGAACACAAGTTCAACAGTAGATTCCAGATTTCTGAGAAGAGCTAACCAAGGACAAAAAAACAAAACCCAACACAAAAAAAAACCCAGTAATTTTTACAAATTTACATTACAGCTCAGCAGAGTCAACTTATCTCTGCCTCCATTTTCCCTAATTTGAATGAATCAAACCAGGCTTGATGGCCCTAGGCCACCAACAAAATTTTGATTCAGCTTGCCTTTGTCAAACACAAAAAAATTTATCCCGTGCTCTGGAAACAAGCTTAATTGTAGTTTTCATCTGCATGATTTGATATGTTGATATCTTTCAACAGCCTACATAAAATATTGTCAGTATCTCTGCGTTCATTCAACATTTGTAAATCAGGCCTTATTTGATAATATTGACCATCATGTGACCAATTTCAATCATGGTCACTAAAGAATCTAGGACCCTTAGAGCATTTTTACCTTTGCTTGCATGGTCACATTTATAAAAAAACATCCTCCAACTGATCAAAATTACAATCATTCTCTATCCCACAGCTGGAGTCATCAAAACTTATTTTGTCACTGGTTTGCATACCCATATTAGAGTTCCCTAAAGAACTTACTTGCAAATCATAGACCTTATGCAAACCATCCTCTTGTCTGTTGGACGGAGAGCACTCATCCACATACTGACCATGTATATGCATACTTTGAGTAACTAAAAGACCATCCTTCAATGGTTCAATGAATGATTTAGAAACTGAAACAAATTCACAATCCACATAATTATCCCAATCAGTACTCAACATCATGTCAGGAACTTCTTCATCCTTTGAATCTAAAAATGCATTGATGCTTTCATCATCTGATATATCATATTCAGTCTTATTGTAGCCTAGTGACACAAAAGCACAAGGGGAAACATAAACATGCATATCAAAATCTTGACCATCTAATTCATACTCTTTGTCGAACTCAATGTGTGTTGGGTGGAAGAAATCAAAGCTATCCCTACCTAAATACCTCAAATATTCACAAGTCAGGAACTCATAAATTTGTTCAATGTGAAGTGTACCAATGTCATCACTTTCACCCACTTCTGATATGCAATCACAAGCATTATCTTCATTTATTTCATCGTTTTGGACATGAATACCTAATGGAGTAATATTCAGTTCATAATCATCTTTGTGATTTAAAACTAAAAAATCACTGGATTCATCATCACATACATAACCTAATAAAGGAATGTGCATCCCTTCATCAACACTTTGAGGTTCATTTGAATCATCAAAACAACAACCTACATCTAAATTAATATGATCTTCTTGTTCATCATAGGTATTTGATGTTACCTGCTGAGAGTAATAATCAGTTTCATAAGAGAGATCATCCCTTATAGAACCATCAATATCACTTTCATATCCATTACTCTCAACACACATATCCTTTACTTCGTTTTGAGATAAAACATCAATTTCCTTATTACAAGAGACATCATCCCCACTAGACTCATCTTTGTCATTTTGGTTTCCATCATTCTCAGAATCAATGTCACTAGGCATGACCTCATGTGCAATCTCAAATTCAAGAACTTCAAAAAAATTTATCCACTTCCTAATATACTCAATACCTTTTATCTTCACGGAGGTTGGCCAATCAATTGAATCAGGAAAATAAAGTTCCAAAAACAAATTAGCCCAAACTGACTCCTGAGGACAGAAAGGAATAATATACTCCTTTGTTGCAGTAGAAAACCTCTTGTAAAAAATAAGTTGAGATTCTCCCACTATTATTCTCATGTGTCTTTGTAGTGACAAAATAACCTGTTCTTGAAGCTTTTGTTTTAGCATTTTTATTTATGCAAGAACCTCTTCAGGATCTAGAAAAGGTACTCCATATCTAAACATTTCTATAGTATATACACGTGAATCATCACTTTGAGAAAACAATTTTACTTGTAGCAAAACAAGCTCTCTAGATTCACCATGCAACCATAAACTAATACATTCTTCCAACTGAAATTATACCCTTGAAGTATCCAAACTTCTATCCACGCCTTGTTCCTTCTCTTAGTGCTTAAATCACTTAGTAAGGAAGCATTTTTATAACTTTGAAAACTAAAATACCTGGATGTATTGGAGTAACTGCAAAAAATAATGATTTGAAGTCACCTTCACACCACCTTTTAAAATTTTTGTTAGAGTCACCACCTCTTTTCAGATGACAAATTTGAATCAACTGAGATCTCTTCACCCCACTCTGACCTTCTTCAAAACCAGAAAAATCACAACACACCCCTAATAGGGTGTTTTATAGATTCCTCTTCTAACTATGCTCTCAATCATTGGAGCCCAAACATTTTCTTCATCATTACTACAAGTCCACCTTTCTGATTTGTCTTTCTCCAAACATGCACATTGGTACAATCAGAGAACTCGGAGTCCCCACTCACCACTTGCGAGATAGTATAGGTATATCTTGTAAGAACTTGAACTTTCAGACACTATTGCAATGAAAAACAAAACAAACCTTTACTCACTTTGTCAGTAAGAGGAATACTTCTTTGTATCACATGACTCTATAGCTTCTAGCACATGAATCTCTCTCACAACACCAGATATTCTAAGATAGTCCATTTTTATTTAACACTTCTTCCCCAGTAGAGTCACCAATTTGTTGGATATTTTTCTTGCAATATCCTTTTCTAGATGAGATTCTGAGACCAGGGTGTGGGATTAAAAACCTAGGACACAAACTCAACACCCTCAGCAGAAAGGAGACAAGAAACAAGTCTAATTAACAAGGATTAAATCCTCGTTCACTTTGAGCTCCACATCACTCAGGCGGGTATACCTAATCTGCACACACATAAATCCTTGTGAAAAACAATAGCTTGCAGATATATAACCGTGGAAGAGATTTCAAACCTATAAGTAACATGTACCTCAATGTTTTTACCAAATCTTATGCAGTATTCCACTTGCATAAAGTATGTTTTAAAACCAGACCTACTCTAACTTCTTCCTATCAACATGAAGGGAAAATATTTTCTTTGATGAGTTGATTAATGGATCCGTGAAATACCCCAGATCCCACATAGACCAGTGCCTTATCCAATGGGAAACAGAGTCAAACAAAACAATGCAAGAGAAAGAATATGAACAAAGAAACTAACACAGTCTAATATGTCCAATGCCTTACATCAAACATACCCCATCAGTCAAGTTCTTCTTATGGATCCACCAATGTGTTCAAATATGCAACTACCTATTCAAAGTATTTAACCCTCCCCTGGGAAGAGACTTTGGAATAGATAGTACATTAATCATCATCCACTGGAAGACAAGTTTGACATATCCTTTATACCCAAACTCATACACATCAAAAAACAAATCCAAAATCATAGTTATCCTTTAAACAACTTCTATTGCATATCTACAATAGACAAGACTAAAACACCCTTGATGCCTTAATCTATGTGATTCAGAAAGAAGAATGGAGACAAATTGATAACAATATGACAATACTAAAATTATATTCATAAAGATAACTATTACAATTCATGTTCTTCTCTGAAATCGGAAAGAGATCAAGAACACCCTATATGCAGAGAAAAGGAAGAACATTTATAGAGGAACCACACTTGGAACCTACCCTGAATTTTTTTACAGAGAAATCAAAACCCTTACAATAGAGAAAAGAAAGACATATATAGAAGAGTGAAACCCTGAAAATGATATCCATTTGACATCTGTCCCTCTTGAAATCTGATTTGCACTTATCTTCTTTCTTCAACTAACTGATCTTTCTTCAAAAGATCTGAAAAAGAATTTGATCTGCATAACCGCTTGTTTGAAAATATTAACTTCATCAATAAATGCATATCCATCAACAATCTGATCAGAAAACTAAAACATCACCAATCGACAAAAATGAAACCACAATCATCAAATGTTTATCCTCTCAGCAACCTATGGCCTCATAAATTTGACCCTGAAAATAAGATCGATCTATTTATTATTTAGCAGCAAGAAACACAAATCCGCCACCATGAAACAATCTGGAAAGATTTAGATATTCAAATATTAGCTCCAACAGCTACACCTGGTGTGACAGTCATCATCGACGACCCAAATTCAATCTTGAAATTAACTTTAAAACACTGTTGTCGATCTCTTTTTAATATGCCTGTGAGCCAAGATCACATTTGGACACAAGTCAACAAGGCGCAATGCCTTGAAGAATATCCATCATGCAAGTTCTATTCAAGGCAAAGCACCCACTATCCAATCAAAACTAACCTGCTTTAACTTTATCTATCTTCGCAAACCTGGAGCCACGGTCAAATCTAGACACATGGCACCACAACGTGATTCTGCAAAGAATAAGCTTTGAGCACCTCTGCATAGCGGAAACACGCCAGCCGTTAGATCCACTGAGATTTGCTCGATACTTTACCTCTTCAAAATTTCTGGACCCACGATGACAGGAAGCCACATGTCAATTAAGCGCAAACCCGCAATGATTAAAACTAATGCATCTTTGGGATCAAGGGATCATGCTATTCGTTAGATCAAAAAAGATCTGCATGAACTTTAGTTTGCTTCTAACTCCAACTAGGTCCTACCATCTTCCACGCGGCGCAAAGGCGTGAACCCGTAATGAATAACGTCCTTGCACCTTGATCTTTGCGAGATCATGTCCACCGTCAGATTGAAACTGATCTACTCGATTCTTATGTCCTTTATCCCGACTACTTTCTGCATGTCACTCAGGTGTGTTTCCATGAAGGATATGCAAGATGCATCTTTTGATCGCGGGATCACACCCGCCGTTGGATTGAAAAAGATCTGACCATTCCTTATTTTAACTTAAGTCCTAGTCTTGCCCGCCATCTCCACGTGTCTCACAAGTGCAATACCTTAAATATTATCCTCCCAGCAGCTTTTAATCAAGGCAACATGCAAATCGTTCGAACAAAACAAATCTAATTGATCAATAACTTCCTTTTAGCTTTGAACGCGTCGGCCCCACGATCTGAGGATGGACAGGTGTCGACTGGGCGCAATGCCTTGATGGATAAACAAGCCGCATCTTTAGTTCAAGGGAAAGCGACAACCGTTTGATTAGAATGAACTTGCTCGACACTTGAGGGGAAAATAAAATACCGCGGCGACATAGGACTTTAGGAAATATCAAAATGGACCCCGCTAGGACTTAGGAAATAATTAAAACATAGGCCCCGCGCATGATAACGTTAGACACATGGGTTTTAAGGCCTAAAAACTAACTTGAAAATAGAAAGAGCACGGGACACGTAGGGGTTTTTGGCGAAAATGAACCAAGGGCTAGAAACTTTGCAATTAGGGCTTAAGAACTAGGCAGAAAAAAGGAGGAAAAGCACCATAGAAACAATGAAATTTATTAGTACCAACAAGGATGAGGTTGATTGGTTGAGGTGTGGAAAGCCAAAAGAAATCCAAGTCAAGCGAATCTCTTGGGACTGAATGTTTGTAAAGGTTGTGGTTAACTGTCATTATTTCTCCATTATGAGGGAATTTAATGCTTTTATGAATAGGAGATACCATGGCTCTAATGGATGTAAGCAAAGGAAGGTCAAGTTTGACTTGAAATTGATCTGAGGTTGGGATAATACTAAAGGTAACATCTAAAGCTTTATTACCAACTTCACCAAGAAAGGATATGGAACCATGAGAAGGATAAAGTAAACCATTGCATGTTTGAATCATCATGGGGGACTCATCATAAAACATCACGTTGCAATCATTTACTAAAAGATGTTCTTTGATTTTCACATTCACCATGCAATTAGGATCAATGAGGACACCACAGGAAGGAATACCATTGATCTTTGCAACTATGTCTAAAGGACCATCAGGAGCTTTGATTATTTCAGCAGGATCAAAGGTAATGCAAGGATCAAGGTGTGGTTTGGGTTGGACTTGTTTGACAAGACTGACAAAATGACTAGGATCGTCAGTTTCCATTTGATACTCAACGGGTTGAGAAGCTGACGAAGGTTTGGGTGACTCAATGATGTTGGTGGTATGAGATGGAAAAGGATAAGTATAAATTTTCAAATTTTGGCTAGGAGGTGTTACAGATTTTTTTCATTGATCATTGACACCTTAAATAGATATAGCATTAGAATCAATAAGGTGTAGTATCTCATATTTCAGACGGAAACATTTTTCAGTATCATGTCTAGTTAGATGATAGTATTGGCAAAAGGCTTTTTTCTCAAAGGAATTTGGCAAAGGTTTGGAAAGATAAATGAGTTTGACAAGAGGAAGTGTTAACATTTTAGCATTAATCAACATCACATTATGCAAAGATTCAAAAAGTTGTGTAAAATTACGAGATGGCTTAAAATAAGATGACAAAGGAGTCACACCTTTGGATGTTATTGCCACCTGTTCTTCAACATTCTTGGATGTGTTGATTTTTATGAAGTTCTTTTGTTTTTGAAATTTGTTAAAATTGTTGGAGGAAGCATCACTCTTATCAACAGGAGCCATAGGAGTGTCACTCGCAAATTGACTCACTTGAATTTGATAATTATGAAGCACTCCACAAAGTTGAGTAAAGGAAGAGAATTTAGAAAGAAAAATCCTATCTCTAATGCCTTTTGGTAAACTAGAAATAAAAACATGTTGAGCATCTTTATAAGGCACGTGATAAGAAATCGGATCATGCAAATGCTTAAATCTACCAATAAAATCAATTACTCTTCCTTTAACACCTTGTTTACAATGCATTAAATCGGTTAAGGAGATTTGAGGACCAATGTTGTTTTGAAATTGTTGGATAAAAGCATTAGCAAGATTGTGAAAAGAATCAATGGAATAAAGGGGTAATGAAAAAAACCATTGTAAGGTCTTATCTCAAAAGATTCTAGTGAACAACTTTGTCATAAACCTTTGATCACGAGAGAAATCACTACACAATGTTTGGAATGTTTTGACATGAGTCAAAGGATCACCCTTGCCAATATAAGTCTCAAGATGAGGAATCTCTGTGTAGTGTGGGATAACGGCATGGATGATATCTAAAGACAAAGGACTAACAATGTCACATGTAGGAATATTGAATTTGGATTGCATCAAGGAAGCAATTTTTTGTTTCAAAGAAGACACAGTTTGAGCTAGGTTGTTAATGTTTGGAGCATTAGAATGAATGGTAGGAAGAGATAAGTTGGAATTTGTTGGCATATTTTTGGACATAGCAGGAATGGTGGGATATGTAAATGCCACACTATGATAAGTGGGCATAGTTAGAGGCAATGAAACACTTGGCATAGTTGAAGGAAAAAGAGTAGCACTAGGATTAGGAAGGCTCACATGAATAGGATTGGAATGTTGAAAGGAAGTTGTGATGATAGGTGGAGCATAAGTAGAAATGGAGGGAATTGAAGTAGGAATAGGATTGGAAATTTCAACACTAGGAGGAGGTTGAGTATAACCTATCTCTTGAGCAACTTCTTGAATGGGCTTAACATTGTTATGAACAATTTGAGATAATGAACGAAGGAAATCAATACCATCTTCATAATTTTGGATGTATTTCTTTAAACCAACAATCAAGGCTAAAGCTTTAGGATTATATTGTTCTTGACTTAACCAATGTTCAAATTTGTCCATTTTCGTGAAAAGATTTTTTATTTTCTTGGGATAAACTCTTAAGACTTCCTCTTCATCACGGGAAGAGTGGGAAGAATTATTTGAGCAATAGATGGGGGAAGTTCATAGTTGTGTGTTTTGGTCTCACCAAGATTCGGAAAGAAATAAGGCTCGGGCTTAAAGGTACCCATATGTCTACGACTTCTCCTAACTAAAATACTATATGAAGGACTCAAAGTAACAATGTTTATGCAAGAAATGAATGAAAGGGAAATGAAAAAGATGTGTGATTAAAACTAGGAGATCTAATGTTATGTAAAACACAATGGTAATGTAGATCTAACCCAATTTTAAGATTAAAATAATTAATGTATTGTTTGATTAAAGAGATATCCCAATTCTTAAATTGTAGCACCTAGATCTTGATATCAAATGCATGGAAGGAGGATATAACATCAAATGCATATAATGTAATGATATAATGAATGCAAGGGAATCAGGAAACCAAACTAAAAGAATGTAAGAATGGTGAGAAATTCTAAGGTAGAGATCACTCACCAAAATCTTGTTATAAAATTATGGGAAATAGACAAACCCAGCCTCTTTGTATCCAATCTTGATTAGCGTAACCCAACATGAAGGGATGAAAATGCAAAACCTAGATGCAAAGGGAGGAGGATAAGGCTTGTTTCTTCTATTAAGGAATTAATGTATTTGACTAATTGATTAATGAGCAAGCATAGATCTCAAAAGTAACTAAGGACTACTGTTGCAAAGATAGATCTAAAAGTAAATGCAAGATTAGAGAGAGATTTGTGCACCTTGAAATGAATTAGGAGGTTATGTACCTTGAAACTGCAATTCCCGGTCACAAAGATGTTACAAAGTAAAATTGTTCTTGATCTGGGAACCTAGCACCTGTAACTCCCGGCTGTGAAAATTTGAGGCTCTAAGGAACAAGTCATCTTTTTAGGTACAAGTCAAGATCCGACTAAACCCCTCTATTTGTGATTGTGTCCTTTTTTATTCTGATCTCTGAGATATCCCCAAAAATGCTCGAATCCAACTCTTCAAATCCTAAAACCTATTCCTACACACGAAAAAAGGGAATTTTTTTGTGAAAAGGGTTTTGCCTTGGTCAAGCCCCAGTTTAAGGAATTAACCTTGAAATTGATAAGTAAAATGCAGATCTAAAAAAGGAAAGGAAGGTAAATGTTTGATTCACCTTGTGTAAAAACCCTCGTGAACGGATGTAGCAATCACACAAATTCGTGAAGATGCTTGCATTTAAACTTGGAATGGAGATGTAGGAAGATCAAGGATGTCCTCACCAAAGTATGAGATCCATAATCACCATCTCTAGATCATCAATGTAGTTACACCACTTGAAGAAGAAACCTCCTTGTGCCACTTGAGAATCTCTCTACTTGGCCATCATGGGAGAGAAATATTGCATCAAAGGAAGGAGATCGACATGCTTGGATGGATCTAGGAAGAAGACTTGGAGGCTTTGGATAGATGCCTTGCCTTCACCACTTGAATGCTTCAATGTTTATGTTTGCATAATTTTGGCACAAATGCTTGATCATGTATTTTTCATGTATGTCTATATAGTCTTATGTGTTTCAAAATGAGGGGATAGGGCATCCTTTTATACTCATTTTGAGATTCAAAATACGAGTAAGCCAACCCAGAAAAAGAAATGGAAAAGACATAGGAGAAGGGTCCTAGCATTGGGCTTCGGGCCCAATCAAGACCTATCCACATGGGGTGTAGTCAAAATTTGACCCCGCCCTTAGGGGTGCAGCCAAACTTTGACTATACCCCTAGGAAAAAATGTCTAGGGAAAAGTGAAGACCCATCAGAGAATGTGGAAAAGAAGCCGAGAAAAGGGGACAAATGGGCATAACCAACAGTCAGATCTCAAAATTGCCAAAATGGGGTGAATAGGTCCTAAAAGACATCCAATTATGGGTGCTAAATTTTTAGGACTATACACCAAGAGTGGATCCTCACTTGGAAAAGGCGAGCTCGATACAACTACTTACTAATACATCAACCCCATTCACCACACCATGTAAGTGCAACTTAAGTAAAGTATAATTAATGAATATTTAATTACACCAATACCCCCCCCCCCCCACCNATTTAATTACACCAATCCCCCCCCCCCCCCACCTTAAGTGCAAATTAGGGGAATGTACTTACACTCAAAATGAAATAGGGGTCCCGACTACTAGGCTATGTTTGATACCCATATACAATATGCAATGCAATGTAATCTCTCATAAAGTGGAGAAAGGGAAAAAACCTCATGGGATAAAACTCCCCTCCAAAAGAGAGATGAAAACAAACAAGATGCATGGATGGATGACTCAAGACCCCCCCAAGGACTACAAACAACATGTATATATAATCAAGTATCCCTCCATCGAAAGGAAAGGAGAAATCATATCCCCCAAGGAATACAAACATCATGTATATACAATCAAGTATCCCTCCATCAGAAGGAAAGGAGAAATCATATCCCCCCATAATGAAGAAGCTCCAATGCTAATGAAAATTACTTGCAAACAAAAGATCATGATAATATGCCTACAAACAAGATGTCTCCCTTTGGGAAGAAACAGTCCATCATGTTAGAATAACTAAGAGTTGGGGGGGGGGGGGGGGGGGGGGGTGAATCAGTGGTCTTAAAATAATTCCAAAAATCCAACCAAAACTTATATCTCAGATATAATTACCTCAGTTATCTTTCATTCCATCAAGATGTATGCCTTCAATAACTTTAACAAATATAAATTGCTCAGTAATATATATTGTTTCTCTTTTCTAGACTTTACCGAGTAGCAGAAAATAAACTTAGTGTTTACCGACCAATCTAGTTTCAATAATGTGTAAAGAAAAATATCAATGCAATGAGAGAAATACACATTTGACACATATTTTAACGTGGAAACCCTATTAAGGGAAAAAACACTTGGGACCGGTAACCCAAAATTTTCACTCTTCTGAAGTGAACTCGATGAAGAGCCAACCTTCTTAAAGGTTACAAACACACTGTTAAGTGCGACCTTGTTAGAGGATTTAAAATCAACAGTTTATCTTTTAACCTAGCACTCACTATGTTGTCAACAAGAAAACCTTTTGATACTCTTGAGTATCTCGATACATTAAGGAATGTTAAATCCCACTCGGTTAAGAGATTTTCTGAATCAATGGTTAAACTGATACAATAAATGATCTGTTCAAAATACAACTTTAACTTACAGATATTCAGATCTATTGTTAGTCCAATAATACCTCTCTGATCAATATTCTCTTCAATTCCTTTGCTCTTTTTCTTTCTTCCTTCTACTCGATGAATTCTCTGTCCTCTGTTGCTTGGTGTCTGCAGAATTCCTTGGCTATGTTCTTCAGCCTATATGATCATATATGCATGAAGACTTCTATCTTCACCATAATTATACTTAGCATTCCTCTTTTTTATAATGAATTCCTTGTCTATTTATATAGACATGATTAGCCGCTCAATTTCCTTATTTTTGTCGTAGATCACTTCTTGATTCGTAAAACTCGTCATTCTTTGCTTTATCCCGTAAAGCTCTGCTTTAGTTTTATTCTGTAGATCTCTCCTTGGTAACTAGGATTTAAATATCTTCCATGCTTTAGTTTAACTGATCGTTAGAAATATAAAACAATCAATCAGTCAATCTTTAAATATAGCTCTTGACAGCTAAGTGTTTTGTCGTTCTTTAACTTCAGTTATGATCGTTCATCAACTCCAGTTAGCTCGGTCATTGACTTCAGTTGTGCTCGGTGACAACTTCAGTTATGCTCGCTAAATAGTTCTTGCTCGGTAACACTTTCTCGGTTACTGCGGTGCTCGGTTACTATTGTGCTCAGTTTACACTGTCCGTCGGTGTTTACTGTCACTCGGTGTATACAAAACTTTTATGTTTTACCGACCACATAAACTTTGTCTCTTCGGTCTCTTCAAGTCTATGAAAATATATGTATGAACAATTAGATTATATCAAGTTGACATCAATGACAATACAATACATTAACTGATTTAATGTCTTGCATTCACTTTTGCATCTCAGTGATCATCAACTTATCATCTTCAAATATTCAATCAGTTATAGTTCATCACATCAAATGATGAAGAAGCCAATCTATGTCAAAATGGAAGGAGGAAGGAAGTTTCCAAGTATGCATCTCTGAAGATTGGATAGGTATCTCCAAGCTCATACAATCTATCACATAAGCATGATCAAGCTAAACCAAGAAATGTGACAAACCAAGTGAACGAGGAGACTCATGAATGCCAATCTCCAAAGACAATGTAGAAGCTTCTCCAACTATTATGAAGTCATCATCAAACCCTCTCAAATATATCTCCCAAATCCGAAATGTGAGACTCCAAAAACAATAAACCAATGTCTAGCAAATAGGAATCCCAATCAGGAAGACAAATAGATATCTCTTGCAATGATTCATTGGAATCACCAAAAAGAGATGAATGTGCGATCTGAACTAAAGAAGTAGGATCTACAGGTGGAGTTGTTGGAGTATCATAACTCTCAAGTATTGCAAAATGTTCAATCTCCTATAAGGTATCATCGTCATAGGGAATATTTTATGCATCATCAAGTGGAATGAGGTAATTTGAAATAGGATCATCTCATAAAGGAGAAATATGTGGGTCTCCAAAAATCTTCCAAATAATTGTCCAAATTATGCATGGGCGCTGAATACACTCAAACTTGTGGTAGATGTCATGGAAGAGACATGAACTAATGCTACTACCAATGAGATCTATGAGATGAACAAACTTTGCTCCCAAAACATGTTGCTTCTATTGTGACTTTGGTTGGGGAATGAGTCCATAAAGATGAGGAAAGAGATTAAACCATTTATAATGTGTGATGATTCCTTTTGCCCATGACTCATAATTGTCCTTAGTCAAATTTATTACAACATGATGTGTTTCATAACTCATGATTACATCAATGATACACTTCTCACATTGAAAATTGAGATCAACAAATGATTATCTCCCACATTACACTTTACAAAACAGAGCAAAGTTGACTTTTGATTTCAGTGATTACAACTACCAAAAATAGGCTATAGCAAACTGTAATGAGAAATGCATAAGATCCCTCAAATATCCAAGCAAATGCAAGTGCCAAAATAGGCCAAAATAGACCATATGTTGAAAGTGATATGTCCACTCATATTGGCTATAATTTGATAGCATAAATGAGAAGTAGAAAAAAAAATCATGCACCTTAAAAAAGGCACCTGAAAATGTGTCTGTATGAGCTTGAACGGAGCCTTGGAAGTTGCAAAAAATAGGATTGGATAGGTACAGTCATGAAAAATTACACTTTTTTGAAAATTTGTGCACCAAAATCATAAAATAGTACTACCACTGGAAAGTTCACGATTTTCTACCCCAAATAAAGAAAAATTTCTCAAAAAAATGAATTAAAATGAGCAAGTTATGAACCTTCAAAGTTGGACGCAAACTCAAAAAGTTCAATGGTGAAGGGGGAAAATTTTCAAACCTTGTTGCTGTCAACAAACCAATATGATAAATTTGACATCCAAACGGTTGTTGCAGCAAAACGACCCTTGGAAAATGACGTCCAAACGGTTGTCAATTTTAATGAAGTAAAAGTCACTTGTTAGGAAAATATTGCCTTGACTCTACAACCTTGCTGACCGGGTGATGACATTAGTTGATGACATCATCAACTGCGTAGGATGACATGGCTTCTTTGCTAAGGTAGCAGATTGTGCCCACGTGGAGTAGGATGCAAATGTTGCATGGAGAGGCAGGTTGAATGGTCATGTGGTGCTTTTTAACTCCTCGGGACTATATATAGTCCCACATTTTTAGTGATGTGGGAGTTTTTGTTCTATATATGAAAAACTACTCCAACTAAAGGCAAAAATGAGTATGTAGCAATTTATTATACTCTTTATGCCTAGATTTGGTTCTATTGCTCAGTGGGTTTGTTAGAATTGCACAAAATTTTGTCAAAAATAACAAGTATATTTAGGGAAACGGAATATAATTATCCCATATTGATGCTATTATATATATCGCAGTTTGCATTCAAAAGCCACCACCTTACAAACAAATCATGTCTGGAGTGGATGGCTTCGTTAGGCGATATGTGGCGGATGTTGAAATATATCAAAATATTCTATGTGAATAGGTCTGACGCAAGATCCGACAGATATTCTAACAAATACAGGGAATACTTGGTACGACCCAAAAATAATATTGTGTCAGGAAATTTCCATAAAATATTCCTTGAAAAAAATTAGTGAAAATTATATATATATATATATATATATATATATATATATATATATATATATATTCATGATCATACCAAACTACGCAGGCAGGTCGTACGACTCGCTTGTGGAAAAGAAATTGCCTTGAATTTGACTTTCACCCAATATAGGTGATTTTATAGTTAAAATTCACCAAAACAGCCTCCCAAATGAAATGGTGAGCTTGGATTTCACATAAAATACTCCTGAAGATTATTGGTCCTCAAATCTACAAATGTGTCTTCCTCCAGCACACTAAAATCTCTCCAAATAGGCTACTCAAGGAAAATCCAATGACTCTAATACCATGTAAGAATTTGCATATAATAATGAACCAAAGATCTAGAGGCTAGTGAATAGTACAAAGACAAGAGAGATGATATAGACAAGAACAAACTGTATTCTCATTAATGATGCAATAATGAACCAACTAGATTCAATGATATAAAATGTAGATGTGTTTGTTTATATAGGCAAGGAAATAAGAGACCATGATAAGGCGTAGATAAGTTATCACCCACACAAAGTGGAATCACATGTCCACCAAAGGTGGATCATCCTCCATTATGCAATGAAGTATGTGCAACCTATGGAGAATGATAATGTGATAAGTGCACTAAAGGTGGAGACAACACAAAGTGGAATGTGATAACTACTATCACCACTTCAAGTGGAATTTCTCCTACACCATGTGCAAATAAAGGTGCACACTCCTAGGTGTCTCAAATGCAAACTAGTATGTATGCATTATCCTAAGTAAGCTTAAGTAAAGTGTAATTAATGAATATTTAATTACACTAACAAAAAGTTATTCTTAATTGTATCCAAATCCTATGATTTAGCATTTTGATCTTTCTTGTAAGAGATTTTATATACACAGTATATTTAATAAAGCTTATTTAATACCAAAAATAATAATTTTTATATTGATTATTAAACATGTCTTCAATTTAAAGATTTAATCGTCTAGACTCTAATTTACTCTAAGCTTCAATTATCCTGCAATTTCAAGTCTCTTTTGGCATATATCAATTTTTCACAACCCCTCCATATTGAGACCTATTGACAGATATCTTACGTGCCTCATATTTGTTAATGGGGTCTAAAAATGATATCATCTTGTTTTTAGATGCTCTAAATTTAGTATAAAATTAGGCATGATTATTTTGCCTCTTCATAGACTCATATATAACTCTCTTCAAACCTTCAAGTTTTATAAGGATCAAATATGTGTAGTTCTTTCTTATTTTTAGATGCTCTAAATTTAGTATAAAATTTTGTGTGATTATTTGCCTCTTCATAGACTCATATATAACTCTCTTCAAACCTTCATGCTTTATAAGAATCAAATATGTGTAGTTCTTTCCTTTAAGATATGTTTAATCTTTACTAATATCCAATCAAATATTTTACTTCTACAATACTCTATACATAACAAAAAAAATTTTATTAACCTTTGTTTTTCTTCTAAATTAAATAAGAATCTATTTCATATTCAATTTATGAATATAATCTCTCACACAATTTATTTATCGATATACTTTATTTGCAACTTCTATTTTCTATTATTATTAATTAAATTGTCCTTAAATTTTCATTGTACTTTAACAATCCATTATACTAGTTTTAACCTTTCATAAGCATGACTATCAGAATTTTTAAGATATATTTAAGAAAGCTACCACAATAAGTAGTAATTAATTGTTTTTAATAGCCCATGTTACACAAGATTAAAAGTGTGTAATGCAACATTCACATTTGCTCCATAGTGCTAAGAATCCAATTAAAGCAATCTTTCCTCAGCCGCCCCACTCCCCCAACTCCCCAAACAACATCTTATTATAAAGATGACATCTTAGTAGTTAACTTGTTTTTCTTATGTAAAGCATTGCGGAGCCTCCTTAAATATATACTTTTGAGAGGATAAATCAAATATTATTATTATTGTAATGATAATGGGAACCCTTTATCTTTATAAAGAGTGGATAAAATCCCTTTATATCTATAACACGTGGATTAAACCCCTTTATATCTATTACACGTGGATAAAATACCTTATTCTTTCTTGTACGTATTTATGTCAAAAGGTCCACTATAATTTAATATTAGATTGGATCAAGAAAAGTTTTAATAGTTGTAAAATTATATATTTGTGTGTTTTTTTTTTTTAATTGGGTAATGTTTTGCTCGGAATGTTGTAAATTTAATGGTTAATTTAATAAGATTGTATGTGGAATCGGTACATAATATTTTATGTTATACTCTTCTTTATTATTAATTTTTAAATTTGTATTCTTATTTTTTATCACTCTTGAGCATATTTTTGGGTATAAATTTGAACCTTTTATTTTCATAATAGTGAATTTAAACTTTTTTCTTGTTGAATAAAAAAATTTAACTATATTTTTTTTTTAACAAATTCATTTGTCATTATGAGCATGTGTGGCTCATAAATGTCTTGATTTGTATGCTTGGTTGATACAGTAAGGGCAAACAACCATTCATTTTAAATTCATCTAGGAGAACCAATGACTTGTTAAGTACATCTATATTTTAATTTGTAAAGGTGGATAAAAAGAATATAGTGCATTACTAGACGTCACTTCATCCTAGGCTAACAAAATGATTGTTTGATATCCTTAATCCTATCACTCATAACCATAAAGTAAATTTGTGTAAGGGCCTAACCTAAAAGAACATGAACCGTGTTATCCAAAAACCCCTCAAAATGTATTTATAAACATTTTTATTCGTTGCATCAACTTACATATCAAGGCCAAGGTAAGTGAGTTTAATCAAGCTAGATCATATTAGATAACGCATGCACATCAAATCAAATCAAATCAAATCATCAAAACGGATCAAGTCTCCACTTGTGGAGGTCATGCCCATAGATATGAAGACCAACTAGAGTGATAGGTATTTAAATTTCCATACCTAGGATCTTTGTCATAAAGAGCCCTAAATATAGATAACTAGCATGAATTAGTTGCTAGCATCCACCACATTATTTCCTATAATCATTTGTTGAGCTAAGAACTATATCCAATTATTTTAATTTTCACATTTATGACAAACCTTACATTATTTAGCAAGCTCAACTTATCTTACACCCCTAATGGCTTTCCCTTCCCAATTAGGATTTTTTAGATCTATCTTTTTTTATAACTTACTAGTATTCTAATTTTCCACACTCGAGAGAGATTTATTTTATTTCGTCTTTCTAACTCTCTTACCCATGTTGGTTTATCTATGTCACAAGCTACTTAGGATCCTAATCTTTGTATAGGAGTGCTTGTCTAAAACCTAATATGGTTATCCAATACAATGCTAATGAGGCATTATAATGATTATCTTGATAATAATTTATAAGATCACAAAGAACAGCAAGATCATGACCGTGATGAATGTGTAGCTAATTGATATACTATTCTTACTAGATATCACCTCAATGCACTTACTATGCTCAATATCATTAGTAATTGGCTATTTTCATGTATAAGTGTTTAATAGGTGCCCTTTTAGAGTGGATATTCTTCTTAGTATTAACCCTATTGAATTCTTCCAACGTTGTACTCTCACATTCTTCGCCTTCTTCCAAGACATTTCCCTCCAAGGTTGCTATTTTATACCTACCACCACTCATTTTATCACCCCTCCCCTACATATTCCATATGTACATCTAATGGTCCCTCCCCATGTTCCTCCATTAGTGTTACATTCACATCTCTTCCTTCCCCTCATATGACTACTAGTATTTTCCTCACAATTATATAACTCATGATTCCTCCATCTCATCGTATTTCTACTATTTATAATATGATACCTCCTTGAATAGCCACGTCACCACCTCTTATTACATTTTTTTATCACAAAACTTCCTTTGTGTCTCATTCTATTAATACCAATTAATTCCTACTTCCACCTTGGATACATTATTGCAATATTTTTCATCTTTAAGGTGGATGGTTTGTATAATAATAAATAGTTAATCACATACAACCTTCATATCATACTCCATATGACCTAGGTTGTCATATTTCATTACATCTAGGATTGTTATTAATATCATATAGATTTGTACTAGTGCTAAACACTTAGTTTAGCAATCTAATGAAACATGGAAACACTCCTAGGCTTGTGGGTTGCCCATAGGTTAGAGTGAATCTCTAGAGAAGATGAGTTCTAACCTAGCTTAACTTTCCCATTCACTTTTGAGAAAAGGGAAAAGAGAGCTTAAAATAGAAACTATGTGCTATCGAAGTGATGCACCAAATGACTATTGCTAAAACCTATATTGTTGTTCCTCACACTGTTTAATCAACATTAAAGCTGGTTTTAATCAGGAATCAAGAGTTTGACATATTCATGCATCAATATTTCATAGAAAGGTTTGGTAAATTCACAATTTTAGAAGGAAATATATATATATATATATATATATAGAAAGAGAGAGAGAGAGAGAGAGAGAGAGAGAGAGAGAGAGAGATGAACTCAGCGCCACTTAAGTGCCTATAACATGACTTTGCCACAAAGAAATTACATATTTTCGCAACTAACACTACCTATGACCTAAACAATATATGTACTTTCTTCTACTGAGAAATGAAACATAACATAAAGAGTTTCTATACATCATCAAATAAGTTACATCAATTATACATTTTGTACACAAAAATACAGTTCTTTGAAGGCAAAATTCTCATGCTTTATTGATGAGAAAGGTCTATACAACCACAATTGATCTTAGAATGCTTTGTTTTTCTCAAAGTGTATTACAATCTTACTGTTCGATCAAAAAGACCTACATTTCAGTTACATGGGAAACTTATGCCGCTGTTATATTCTTCTCTTGGCACAACTATATACTTGTTTAGTCATCGCACTTTTAACCGTCTTGTAGGGTGTATGCTCAGTCTTTATCCTTTTGCATTCTACTTTTCAATACCGTCGTAAGAATGTCATTGTTATAAACTTCTTAAGAAACCTTGCCATCGAAGTACCACATTTTTTTAGAACTCTCCTTGCTATGAGACTCATATTTATTCTGTCTTTCAACTATTATCTTCCCTTTTCGCATTGGACTCTACAAACTAAATCCCTTTAGGTCAAAAAAAAAACCTTGCAAAAAACAGTTGATATCTTGACAAGAATTGTACTCTTCCATATACTATCATCTTTTTCTTTTGCATGGACATGGTATGGGCGTATAAAAGTTCTTTTAGCAAAATAGTGCCCTCAACTGAAAATGCATATTTAAGGAAACAATAAGAACCCTTTTGCCTACAAACTATTCATTAAAGTTTATGCTCCCTGTCATTTGATCCCTTACATGCCAACAAGGTCTCTTGCCTCCATTTTTGTCTCGTCATTTGTAATGCATCTTGCATGATATGTCATGAGACTTACCTCCGCTGTCCTTTGTAATGCATTTTGTATGACATGTCATGACACTTGCCTCTGCTATCCTTTGGTCTTTCTTGCCGCAGTCATGATGCTTTAAGAGTGTCATGCTTTAAATGTTAGGGACATCATGGAGATTTGCTGTCCCTGATCATTTGGCACTATGTTTCTTAGTCTGTCCAATATTTAAAATTCCCTTAGTCTCTTGTTCATAATGGTTAAGAAGTAGTTTTGGTTTTCAAAAACCACTTGCTTTAGGTTAATCACTATGGACTATCATTCTTCATGATCCCTTGACCTGCAACTCTTATCTTCGTATCTCTTCCAGCTGCTCCAGAACACTATATAACAGCCCTTAATGCTTTGACAAAAGGGTGTTCAATGCTCTCTTTATCTCTAGTCTATATTTTGACCCTTCATTTCCTTAGGCAGTTATTGTCGTCCATCACTTGTGAACTTTGCTCTTGGATTTTTTTTGTTTTTTGTCTTCTTTATTTTATTTTTTTCATTTCATAAACATCCAACTTGTCTCTTTAAATTAACACTGAGAACATGTTGGCATGTTGGGTGCCAGGTGGTTTTTGAAAAGTAGTGAGCAAAGATAAGCCAAATGTTTTGAGCTCTAGACTATCATGGCACTGAAAGACCAAGAATGATGTCCAATGGACCGTGAAAGAAAAGAGAAACAAAGAGTTTAATGGCGGTTTCCATTCTACAGCCTTCTTTGGCACATCAACCTCAACCAAGAAACGTATTTATTGCTGGAGCTCGGAGCAGCAACCTGAAGTGCGTTGGGGGTTACAAAACTAATCAGTCAAATTACCAAATACGTAATCTTCTTTTGATAATTCTGTAGAAACTTCCGAACCCATATGTTGGAGCTTCACAGGATTATTATGTTGGCATTCCTTCGATATCTGAAGAATTTGCAATATACTCAGAGCACAACCTCATATAGCTGATTAGCTTATTTTGGCTAGCAGTTGTTAACGCATAGTGACTATATCTACGATGAGATCCCTCTCCATCACCAGTATGTGCTTTTGGTGTGACGGCAAAATCTACATGGTATCAAAACGCATGTCATTGGTTTGAATCCCTCAAGCCCTAGACCCTTCATCAGCGTAAGTTTGGCTTATTGACGTGTTATCTAGTGGGTGCGAATCCCACAAGGTACGTGGTTGTATCCGGCTCTATCATGTGCAAGGGTGTTGGCATAGCGACTATTGTGTGTGTGTATTTGGGTACCTGATAAGAGAGACACAACACATCAATAAGTCATTGCATTAGTTCAAAACGGTTAGACAAGCATGTAAAACCACCTAATATCGACCTATTGCCTTCTAACTAGGAAGAGTGTGATTAGTAACATAAAAGCCCTCAGTTTATACTACAATCAGTGACATATACGACCTAGTATGAAGGATTTTAGATTATAAACAAGCTAAAAAGATGAGAAAGCATGCATTCTAGCTCTAAGCATGAAAATAATAACAATACAAAAGCATGATTTTAGAAGTGAAATGTTAATCTAGGATTAATTCAACAACATAACAATGTATTTGTAATCTAAGATGAAGGCTCCTTTGCTCTCAAAAATGGCTTCTTTTATAGAAGAATGAGAGAGAGAGAGAGAGAGAGAGAGGGGGGGGGGGGGGGGGA
>MU224384.1:183939-195399 GCA_018584345.1 Thuja plicata
ATATATAATACATGTTGATTAATAATAATATATTATATATGTTATATTATTATTAATCATATGAAATTTAATATTTAATATTAAATTATTATATTATTCTTAATTAATAATTGATTGATGAAATATTATAAGATTGATTAACTTATGATTAATAGGAAGAGGCATGTCCTTTCTTATAAATAATAATGAATAGACATGTCCCATGAAGGGACATGTCTCTCCTAGCCTCATTCCTAATATAAATGAAAGAGAGATTGTTGCATTTGGAAAATACATACAACATAGAGTGTTATTACATTTGCAGCTATCCTAAAAACTTAACAAAGGGAATGATTTATAATTTGAACACGTGTACCTAAGTAAAACATCATGAAACAATATCCCTTATTAGTTATTACTACAAGTGCTATCTCATTAGAGAATTTTACTTTCCTTTTGACTAAATTTTCTTCAAAACAAGGACAACCGGAATGTTTGTGTTGTGTCAGGTCAAAATGTTCCTACCTTGTCATCTAAGCAATCATTCCAAGATAGTATAATTCAACATGGACTTCTCTTGTGAAACTGAAATATACAGATAGAGTAAGGATTAGAAGTAATTTTGCATACCCATCCTCTAGCAATTTAGGTAGAACTTTTTCTTCATAGTAACTGACAGGTGACCATGCCTTCGCCTTGAAATTAAAAATATTGCTCATATTATTGTCAAATTTCTCCATTACAGCTTCTGGCAGCTTCCCGACAACTTTAACATCATTTCTAAGTGTATTGATGAAATATTCCTCATCATATATATCCTTAAACTTACTGCAACAATCAAAAAAGAAATTACAAATTAGCAATTATAAATCTCAGAGTAAGATGTAAAGACTTTTCTTATATATAAAAGAAATAAACTAACTAAAGCAATCAATATTCACTGATTTAAGCTAAACCTAGAATGATATTGTAAATTGAGACATGTAAATGATGAATCCAAAAGAAGACTGCTAGCTACTCTCCTCATAAAGAATCTTGAAAAGAATCCCCAAGTTCTGTGATTTGAATCAAGCTAGTCAAGACATATAACAGCCCTCCACTATCAATTAAGATTCATTATAACACACAGCATATATTGAAGAGAATTTGCAGCTCTATCAAGCTAAAAACAATTTTGTGTCTGAATCTATGGTTTAAATGGTACTTTGAAACCTTCTAAGCTGTCCTGCCACCATCTAAGTTGACTAATTGGAATACATATTTTGTTCTCACAAGCTCTCCCTACTTCCAACCTGTTGTATTTGTACATAACTTGCCGAGTCATGTCCTGGAAAAGTTCAACTAACTCATCCAGTGCCATGATCCAATACTTTATCCTCGTTTCACTCTAACCACATGGCTTTGCTCTCAGATTTGTATGTGTCTTAAACTGTAAAGAGGAACAAAAGTACGTGTGTTTGCCTCTCCTAACTAAAATATTAAAAACTTGGAATATGAGACTACATTGTTTGAACAAAGATGCTCTTTTAACTTTGATTTATGTATATTGTTCAAATTTTTACTTTTTGAGCTTCTAAGTAACTGAGGCCTTGCCACAGCACATACACCAAGAGATGTCAACCTGCAACAGACATTATTTGAAACATGGCAACAGGAAACAGATGAGTAAAAGTCTGCCTGTATGGGGAACTCATGCAAAAGGGTTGTAGTGGGTTGGTGATGGATGGAATTGGCTTTTGAGCATTTTAACAAACTCAAATATTGGTTTTTCCTCCTGATTTGGCCCACCATTTACTCACAGTTGACAAAGAACCTGGAAACACTAGTAAAGCAGTAGATAATGATAAACTAGTTTAGCAATTCGTACCCCAATTCAGGACAGCATCTTATTTGTAATTTTTAGATCCTTCAGATCCTCTTTTGGAGGGGAGTCAACTTTCTTAAATGGAGTTCAGTTTCCTTTCATCGTATTCTAGTCATTGTACTTTTCCTACACCTTTTAAACAAGGTTGCTTCAAGATACGATTGTGAAGTCGTAGCTGCAGCAGGACTCCAGCACTCTGTTGGCAACTTCAAATTCAAAAGGAATTTGAAGTGGTTTTTTCTAATGGTCGCCCACTTGAAGTTTTTCGATCCAGGATGCACATAAAGGTAGTGTCATAACAGTTTTTAAATCCGTCGACTTACCCGACTATGCTATATTAGTCCTTTGGTTTGTTTCCAAGTCCTTCATTGTCGGTGTTTTGGAAACTTCTTCAAACTCCCTTCGTCATTTTAAAAGAACTTCGTAAAGTCCCCAACTTTACAGAGGATTCTTTTTGAAGCAAAGTCTGCCTTGGTTTCTTTGTAGTCGGCAGGTCGAGAAGTTTTCATAACTGTCAAACTTGTTCTCGAGTTCAAGGTTTCCCCTGACGGCCCAACTACGAAGTGATGTCGGGTAGTTGGCTCATTTTGCAAACTTCAGAACCAAATGCCATTAAGTATATGAATTCGGGTTTTTCCCCAACTATGAAGTCAAAGGAGGTGGCATTCTCGTTTGGTTCTAAAAGCATTCCGACTCCTCAACTATGAACAAAAGTAGCTTCCAATAATCAATACTTGCGGGGCCCAAGCACTTAGTGGAGGCAAATGGCTGGAGATAATGTTGGACATGTGGCATTTTCTCGCAACTTTGCAAGGAAAGAGGAAGAGTAAGTGTTGCAGGGTTGTGAGGAGCAAACGATGTAACATCAATATTTCTTTGCGTAGCTAAGGTTAGGGTTTTTGGACCAAGTCTGAGAGCTCTATAACAGCATGGACGACTATGAATAAAGAATAGCAAGTGCAGGCAGTCTCCAAACCAAGTGGCATCCATCAAGGGTTTTAAGTGGCCAACGGCTATTCACGGTCGACAAGGGTTCTTACCAAACAGAGGACCAACTATTGATTGGTTCAACTACTCCAATGACTCCTTTGCTTCCAACAGTGTCATATTTACTATCCTCTTAGTTTTTGCACACACCACTCAAGTTGTTCCATACTCATTTATGGTTGTAGGTGACCTTGAGCATTGTTTATACACTACAAAGGACAATCATAGCATACCTGCAAGGTATGGGCCGTTCATTTTTGTTGTAGGGGTATGGATTTCCTCCTCTAGGTCGCTTCATAAATCAAAATGTACACGCAGAATCAAATCTTTTGTTTGGTTTCTGGATTTTTGTAGTTAGGATTTTTAATCAAGTGTTTCATCTCAGTTATGCCTGCACTATAAAGGCAATTTTTTGTAATTGATGAAAGAGTTCAAATTACATATCCCGCTTCATGACAGCTCCTACTTCAGATCATTGGGCTGCAGCGAAGCGAATCTTGTGCTAAGTCAAGGGAGCTTCAGACTTTGGTATCCTCTATAGATGAACCAAAGATCCCAAACTCATCGGTTACACAAATTCGGATTGGCGAGGCTCTGTTGATTTCTGCAAATGCAAGTAGAACATTTAGAAATATTGCAAAGTGTTTGAGTTAGAATGCTGGCATATAGTTAGTTGTTTCCATTTTGTAATCTCTTATGTGTCTTGAAACGAGCTCCATGATTGTGCCTTATTGTACAATAGTCTCCAGTCTGAAAATGTAGATTTCTTTAAGTTGAAATAATCAAGGATTGTTCAGCTTTGCAGGCACATTTGTTATCTTGAAATTCAATTGTTATTGCCTTTTTCTCTAGGAGCGGTGTAATTGCTTTGATAGATGGAATGAGGACTTTATGTTTCCAGATGGATTGTAAAGAATTGTTGTGTGATATGTATTAGTGATCTTGTTATTGCTAGGTGATAACATTTTCAAGATCTTCAAGGCATGTCTAAGGTGTTACAATGTGAGATGCTTTCTATTTGACTATGTTGCCCTTATCTGGGCACCGGTCAATCCTTTACAAGTTATGTTTCAATTTGGTCCCTTCAAATCAAATTCAGAAATCATTTTACTTTTCTGTTGTTAGTATAGGAATAGATTAGTGTTGTTCTCAGCAAGTGTTAAATGCATGTGGGATTGTGCATAAAGTTGGTGAGGTTTAAACACTCACTACCTATTGAGCTGAGAACTATCCACTTTAAGAGGTCTAAAGTCATTGTTCAAGATGAGTTTATGATATTATTCAGGCTTTGCAAGTAGGAACACCCTCCTAAGTCTAGTGGAGCTCGAAGTGAAGAAGGCTTGTTGGCCTTGTTGTATTACATTTTCTTGTCTTCAATCTGTGGATAGTACTGAATATGTGGTCTAGGGTTTAATCCCATGATAGAGGTTTTATGTTTTCTCTTAGGATTGAAGGTAGCAAGGAAAATCGCTAACACACTCCACCACATGAACCAAGAATTATATGGAAAATATGTAATGAACACTGTATTTTATTTGATAACTCTCCACAATTAATCTAAATGTATAAAACCTTTGCAGGCAAAGAGAAATGAACTGAGTAATCCTATTCTATGTTGATTGTTAAAATTAATAATTCTTGCAAATGTAATATTAATGATCCCAAGATATCTTTTATCTCATAAAACTTATGAGCAGTCATTTCCATTTTGTTTCCCATTTCTTGTAACATGGCTATTAAGAATACACCACCTAGTTTTCAAAAATTAACACAATTTGAACAGCAGGAAATATCCTTGCATTTAAACCCAAAATTGAAAATATATAGGTATAAGAGAGAATCAAGCTCTGGATGGAGCCTATTACAGTAGACACAAAGGGGTACTTCTAGAAATTATATCAGAAACATGTGGCCTACAGAATTCAAAACACAGTTTTTCCAAATTAGTGTAATCCGAATGGCAGGAAGTATGCTGGCATGTATACCCAAAATTGAAGGTGCACTGTTGTATAGT
This sequence comes from Thuja plicata, assembly GCA_018584345.1. NCBI lineage: Eukaryota > Viridiplantae > Streptophyta > Pinopsida > Cupressales > Cupressaceae > Thuja > Thuja plicata. The sequence goes on from MU224384.1 coordinate 188,784, forward strand.
TGTGTAAGAGGGAATGAAGCTTTAGAGGTAACCTAATACAACAGAGACAGGGAGGCACTTCTAGGAATTATATTAACAGTAGCATACGACATACTCCAACATGTTCATGTACTGAAATAGCTAGAATGACATAGATGTAGAATGATAAATACACAATTTAACAAATAAAATGTGATCATAGACAGACATGTACTACTAGGGGAGAAACATAGAGAAACAATTGCTATCAAACGCACTAGAACATCCTCTGACATCCTAAAGTTAGTATGCAACTGTCTAAACTCTTCATTTCATATGTTCAATGTTCAATTCAATGTTCAAGTATTTAGTAATTCTAATTTACTAGTTTACAGTTACTGTTTTACATCTTTATGTCTTATATTGTTATACATCTCTTCATAACTAGCATTTTAAGTACCACATGTATAGTATATAGTATATACACACCCCCCGTCCCCCGTCCCCCATCCCCCGTCGTCGCCTCGAAATTGAGGCCCCTCTATCCCCCCTACCCGGAAACTTGTCCCCCATTCCGACGTCTCCCCGTCCCCCAGGGTGGTGTAACTAGGTTATAAATATAAGTTTGTTTGGTGACTTACCATAAATACTAATTTCGACATGTGTTGAACATGTACTTGTAAGAATCATACTAAATTTAGTAAGTTGTTTACAATTAGGACTCTGCAACTCAATTGTTATATGCAACTCGAAGTCATGATTTGAAGTACATTTTGGATATTGTCGTAACTGTGAAAATTCCTGAGAAATAATATTGAAAGACATTTGCCCGTGGCTTTTTTCCTAGTATAATTATACTAGGTTTTTCTACGTAAATTATGTGTTGTGTTTATGTTCTCTATAATTTTTTGCATTTTTAAATTTCATAACATATAGGGCCTTGAAGGGAGTCATCCCAATTGACATGTGATGGGTAGTGTTGTAGCAATACTCCCCTAATTGCAACCATCTAATCCATGCAATCTGCTAATTAGCGACATAATTTCCCAAGTACCCTTCTACCCACTTATTGACTTTATGTTTGTCAATTTGTCTGGAGGTGATAACTTGTGTTGGGAGTTAGATTTGTCCCTACTAGTCAAAAGAGTTCTTGCTAGAATTGATTGAGGAGCTTGCTATCTCTATCACTAATAATATTCTTGGGTAACTCATTTAGAATAAAAACTTCCATTGAGAACAACTCTGCCATCTGGGGTACCTTATATTCTGTGGAAATTGCAAAGAAATGAGCATACTTGGTGAGTGTCCACTATCACATAAATGTTGTCTTTCCCATGTACACTACGTAATCCTGTTATGAAGTCCATTGAGATGCTTTCCCATTTCTAGTTGGGATGGGTAGTGGTTGTAGTAACTCTGTGGGGTAAGTTTGTTCTGCTTTATTTTGCAGATATATCATGCATTCATGTACATGCTTGTGAACATATTTCTTCAACCCTTTCCATGAGTACTTTTCTCTAATATGCTTATATGTTTTGTAGTATCCTTGGTGGCCTGATCGAGGGCTATCATAATAATCTTTCGTAATTGTGATATTCATTTTTAAGTATGGGACCAAGAATATTCTTCTCTTGTATAGAATGATATCATCTCATACCTTGAATTCTTCACCAGGCATCTTTCCTTCTAGGATCTCATTTGCTTGGGGATCTTTGACATTCATAAATGATATCCCTTTTCAAATCTCTTGAAATGCTTGTGATAGTATTAAGGTGAGTACGTCTGGACAAAGCATTTACAACTCCATTATTGATCTCTTTGACATACTCTATGTCAAAAGTCATAAGCTTGGATTTTGCTTACCCAATTATGATGTCGATCATTAAGATCCTTCTGATTTAGGAAGAATCATAAGTTGTTGTGGTTAGCTTTGACAATGAATTTCCCACAAACTAGCTACTATTTGAATTTGGCCAAGGCATGCATTATGACCAACAATTATTTATCATAGATGGAGTAATGTTTCTCTGTTTTTGTAAGCTTGTGACTCTCAAATGCTATTGGATGTTTCTTTTGCATGAGAATTGCGCCGATTCTTTCTCCCAAAGCATCACATTGTAGTTCGAATCGCATTGTGAAATCGGGAATCGCTAGGACAAGGCATGAACTCATGGCTTCCTTAAGTTGTTCAAAGGCTTGTTGTGTTGTGTCATTCCACGTAAAAGTGCTTTTCCTTGTCAAATTTGTAAGGGCAGCCGCAATCTTGGAGAATCCCTTTACGAAATGTCTATAGTAGCTGCATAAACCCACAAATCCTCTAAGTTGAGTTGAGGTTTTGGGTTTTGGCCATTCTTTGATAGCTTTGATCTTCTCCTCATCCACACTTACTCCTGCATTAATTTTGTGCCCTAAGTAGAGTATCTCTTCTAACCCAAACTCACGTTTTGAGAATTTGGCATACAGGGATTCTAAAATATTTAGGACCTCTTCAATATGTCAGAGGTGTTCCTCCCATGTTTTGCTATAGATAAGTATATCATCAAAGAATATAAGAAGGAATTTCCTTAGCTATTGTTGGAAAAATTTGATTCATACATGATTGAAAGGTTGTTGGGTTATTGGTGAGGCCGAATGGTAGGACTAGAAATTCCAAATGCCCATAATGACATCTAAAAGTTGTTTTAGGTACATCTTCCTCTCTCATTCTGATTTGATGGTATCTCAATCATAAGTCAATTTTGGAAAAGCATTAAGCTCAATGAAGTTCATCCATCAACTCATCTATCCTTGGGATAGGATATCTATTCTTAAAAGTTTTCTTATTTAGGGCCATATAGTCTATGCACATCCTCATAGTACCATCTTTCTTTTTTACTGAAACTACAGAGGAGGCCAAAAGACTACTACTTGCTCAAATGTGACCCATTTCTAATATTTCTTTGATAGTTTTTTCAGTCTCCTCCATGAATTTCCTGGGATGTCCATAAGGAGTGGTTATTATACGTTTGGTCCCTTCCTCTACTTCTATAGAATGCTCAAATCCTCTTTTTAGAGGGAAACCCGAGGGAATGTCTTCAAAGACCTTTTTGTGTTTCCTTAAGATAAGGTGGATATCTACATGAATCGGTTGTTCATGAGGGGATGATCTATCTAAAACCATAAATTGGGCAATCCATTCTCCTTGGCCATGCCTAAGGATTCATTCCATTCTTTTATCAAAATACTTTGGAGAGCCATCCAGTAGTCCTCTTAACATCACTGATTGCCCCTTATGTTTGAAGCATATTTCTAAATTTGGGTTCTCCATGGTGAAACACCCCAAAGAATTTATCCAAGGCATTCCTAGAATTACATTATTTTGTAGATTTACAACATAAAAATCTCCCTTAATTGAATGTTCACCCAAGCTGATCTCTAATTGGGCAATGACCATGGTGCACTAATCAACGGATCCATTTGTTAATGCTACCTTGAATCCCTTGAAGTCTTGGGTCTTCAATCTTCTTTTTGATACTGGGTTCTTATTGATAAACATGTGAGAGGCCCCACTATCCACCAAGGCAATCACTTTTTTCCCTTTTAATGTTCTCTTGATTCTAAATGGCCTATGTTCATTTTCTTAAGAAATGACAGCTAAGGTTCCATGCTCACTTTCATTGAACTTTGCTCTCTTGCTAAGTATTTCTTCATCATAAGTTTCTTTGATTTTGTGCACTTGTCCACTTTTGCATTGATGACAACATTCCCATTGTTCTCTACAATTGAAACATAAAACTTTCTTTAGAAATTCATCAATGTCCAATACTCCACTACCCTCTGCATAAATAGCATTTCCTTTCTTGATTGTCCTTTCTTGGTCCTTCATACTCGTGTGGTGCTTTAGATGGAAGATTCTTGGGTTTCTCTTTTGAAGCATTCGATTCAACCTCCATTGCCTTTTGGATTGCTTCTCCCAATGATTGAGGTTCTAGGGTGTTCACTATATTTTGGATTCCTTAAGCCCTTCAATAAACAAATAGGTGAGTCTTCTTTGGGATAGGTCGGGAACCATGACAAATAATTTTTTAAATTCAGTGGCAAAGTCTTCTACGGTTCCATTTTTCTTAAGATGATCTTTTGAGTGAATTCACTCTAGGTGGTTATACTACGGTGGCCTTGAGTGATGATGCCTTGATGCCACCAATCATGGGCTATCCCAAATAGGTGGAGGATGGCAGATTTAATAGCATTTTCCTCAGTCGTAGGGCTGAGAAAATAAGTGTCAAGGTTTTGGACCCATTATTGCGCAGAAATTTTACTAGAACCATCAAAACATGGTAGATTCATTTTATTTATTTTTCATTTGAGATCTTTGTCTGAATGATTATTTCTCCTAATCGGATTTTCTTGGGTTTTGACTTCATAATACTCCTTAAAGGGTATACGATTTTGAATTGTTGGATCAAGCCTACCAGACATTTGGGCAAGTTCTACATATTTTGTGATTGACTCTTCTTCCATGATGGATTCTTCTCTTGGTAAAAATGTAGGAATGGTTTGCCCAAGGATGGAACTGTGGGTGGAATGTCCATTCTCAAAATGATTGGAATGAGTCTCTCCTTGAATTTGGAATGGTTTTCTCATTATGGTTATTATTGTTGATGCTTTGAATAGCTTGGAGGATCAATTGATTGGTTCTTTCAAACCTTTCATTGGTTTGTTCCATGAAGGTTCTAAGTACATTTGCCAATTACTCGGCCATGGTTGTTGCGCCCTTCCCACATTGATATGTTTGCATGAACTATCTTCCACAAGATGGCAGGATTACGGTCTTATACCACTGTAATGTCCTCACATTCGATGTTGAATACTGCTCGACTCCTTCGTGAATAAACTTGCACATGTATTAGTAGATTCCCTACAAATATACATATATATAAACATAAATGAAAAAAAAAAATCTAAATCCCATGCTAATTCCCACTTAATTCTTAGGGAAAGATTGTAATCAAGTTCCTAGCTCTCATGACGACCTCCAGGAGCACTAGTTGCCTCATGGTGAATCTAGAATGGTCCTCAGCTATTCTACCATCTTTTTACAACTCATCTCCCTTAGGACTTGCAAGATAACCTTCATTTGGTATATCTCTTAGAGACAGTATATATTGATGGTTGATAAAAGCTTATGCATATGTAAAGAGGGATACACCTTGGTGGATATCCATAAGACTTGGGAAGAGATGGAATCTTGAGATTCACTAGGAATTCCCTCCACCAAGAATTAACTAGGATCTAGTTCTTAATTAGCAAACATAAACATCTATTATCCATAATTAAAGTACCTCCAATTAGTTGTCTAGAACTAATTTTAATATGATCTGATATATTTGGTTCACTATTACTCTCCAATCAAGAAGAGGGATCAAATCCTCTCTTTATATTTTATGGCTTCTCTAATAATGAAATGGATCTTCCCCCTTACTGATTTGAATAAGATGTTTTTTTATTGCTGAAATTTTTCATCTACTATAGAGTTGTATTTGTGTCTAATTACTCCTGAGATGGTTCGGATGTTATAGATTAAAGATGCAAATTTAGTTGGGCGGGACATCTTTGCTTGCACTATTGTTCGTTCTTGTTCGATGACTGACCTCTGCTATAGAATTCCCCTCTTATTGGATGCCTGCGTTGGCATTATGGCAGTTTTGGAAGAGATCTGAAGATCGGTCATTTGAAGATAAATATTTGGTTGTCATTGATAGCAACGTGTTCAGTAAATATGATTGGAGCAATCGGTAAGATCCGTACATGATCGGTAAAGGCAGTTACAGTTAACTATGTTGATCGGTGTACATGAGGAATATAGGAAGAACAATTTCAATCAGTGAAATTGGTAGCGGTCGAGTTATAGAGCAAATCAGGAGATATGATCTTAGAGGAAACATCCATATGGCATGAGGACGGCATGCATCTGATTGCGACAGGTAATTCAATGTTTTGAGTGAAGCATGTTTTGGGTGTGAAAGACAGAGTACCTATTGGGTCACCGATCATAATTTCATGATGAATCAGTTAAGGCGGTGGATCTAAGGTCGGCTATCATTTGTGGAATTGTGTATTACGTTTGGAGACGACGTGTAAGGTATGATTGACATTAATTTCGAGGAGGTTGGCTAATCTTTTGAGCCAACTGTGGTGGAAAGTTATAGATCTTGTTTGACCTAATGACAGTTCTATATAAGGAGCACTAAATTGTTTGATTTAGGGTTGCGATTGTATTTTCAGGTTGGGCGATCACGAATTGAAGGAGCAGAGATTAGTACAACGTCAGATAGAAAAGGAGCAAAAAGGATCTAATAGGCAATCAATACCATTCTACAGATCAACATATCTTGTTGTTCCCTAACAGTTGCAGCAGGTTAAATCCCTTAACCGGGTGAACTTTAACAGGTTCTTGTTTGTAAATTCTTTAACAGGGTAACTTCTTGTTAGTCCAAATCTTGATCTTTGTCCTCAATGTTACTTTTTCAGAGTCGCCTTGTTATTTTTGTCGATCTCAAGCTGCCTAAGCCCTCATGTTTAAAATCCCAGCGAAAGAACCTCCCCTATGTTTCACCGTTGCTTGTTAAAAAGAGAAAAATCTTTTGCTAACGTTTCTTTTGAACAGGTTTGAACAACT
>MU224384.1:199921-226453 GCA_018584345.1 Thuja plicata
CTGTTATAAAATTCAGAGGGAAGTGATCACAAAAGACACTTACCCAACTGTTAGAAATAGTTTGTCTTTTAAGGGTGATAGAGTAAACTTAAAAGGTTATTTGTAAAAAGACAAATCTGTTCACTAAAACTTCTTAATTGAGGTTTGAAATCCTCTAGCGAGGTAGATCATAACTGATCTTACTGTACTCCTAACAGTGTACAAATCACTCCTAACAGGGTGAACCCTCAGAGAGGGTATTTGTAGCTCCTAATAGGGTAAACTCATTTATTGCACTAGTGGGCTTGCGGGTGTCATCCCCACCGTGGTTTTTTCCCTCTTACTAGGGTTTTCACGATAAAATATGTGTTGTGTGGTGAGATTGTGGATGCTTGATACTATTTTTTGTCATTTGTTTGCTTCAGTTATATGCTTTGTGGTTTGGAAGTTAATAGTGTAGTTATTCATATCGATGGTTGAATTTGTCCATACTTGTTTGTACTAATTCACCCCCCTCTCAATCATAAGATTTCCAACAATTGGTATCTGAGCATTGGTCCTCTTGGTAATAAGCTTAACCGCTTGAGGAAAATCTTAGGCGCTCCCTTGCAAAAAGAACAGAACTCACAAAGCAACTGATGGAAAGTCAAGAGTACATTAAGCAATTGTCAAAAGGAAGTGGGTTTGAAGAATCTGAGGAAGCAATTGCAGATCTAATAAATAAGAACAATGGACTTAAACAAGAGGTAGCTAGTCTGAAAAGAGAGCTTGAAATTCATTCTGTTAGGATGTGTGAAGATCTTGAAGGAAGAAGAACTGCTGAAGATGCAAAGAAATTTGTTGAGGATACCCTAAAGGCTAAAGATGAAACCCTAACTGAAAAGTTGGAGCAACTATTCAGGTTGGAGCGAGAAGTAGTTGTATTGAATGAACACTTACATGGCACAAATGAAGAAAATATTGACATCACAAGAGAGAATGAGGGATTGAGGAAAGAGAATGATAAGTTGAAAGAAGAACTTACAGTTGCGAATGATCAACTTGATAAATTCAATAAGAGTTCTGCTAAACTTGATGAACAACTTGCTAGGCAGAGGAGGAATGGAGAAAAACAAGGTTTAGGTTTTTCAAACTTTGAAGTCGATGAACCATCTGGCACTAGGACATCTATGCAGGAGACAAATCAACACCCAAGGTGAACAATAACACTGGTAAGAGAAGGTATAAACCGGTATGTTTTAATTGTCATAAGGAAGGACAAACTGCTAATGTATGTTGGTTTAAACCTATTGCTCCTAATGTTAGACCTAGAGGTTCTACTGCTAGATCAGATAATTCCTATAGTATAGAGGTGATAAATACTATGCTAGATCTAATGCATTTCAAGGAACTTGTTATTACTGCAATAAGTTTGGACATAAAGCTAATGAGTGCAGGGCAAGAATCGACAATCAGTGGTCACATGGTTACAACAATCAGACCTAATAATCAGGGTAACCGGTCAAATGTTACATGTTCTATCTGTCACAACGATGGACATATGGCTGTGAATTATAGATTAAGGTCAACTAGAAGCAATGTTGGTCCGTGGAATCAAAAAGGTATGGCTTGTTATGTTTGTAATAAAGTTGGGCATCTTGCTAGATCATGCAGAACAAGAAAGTACAACAGAGGCCAACCGATGAACAAAGATGCAAATGATAAAGGTAAGAGAATTGTTAATGGTGAGGAAGTCAGAAATGAAATGAAGAAGACATGGGTGAAAAAAGGTGAAATGAAGAAGACATGGGTGAAAAAAGGTGAATTGAAATCTTCTGAGTTGTCTGAGAACTCCACCGATTCAAGAAGTGTGGAGAACCTACTAGTGAACTAACTCTATTATGACTTAGGGGGAGCACCAAAAGGAAAAATCCTAAAGAACCCCTATTAGTGAATGAGCGGTAAAATTCATATGCATATTAAGATGCCTATTTGTAATTTAATGATGTTAGTGAGGATGAAGTGCTACATGTGGTTTTGTGCGTACATATGATGGTTGTTTTGTTATAATTGTTGTGATCAGTGAAAAGCACTATTTAATCGTTGAAAGCAACGACTACATTCTCAACGGTCTATATAGATGGGAAAGTAAACACTTTTGTTACTTTAACATTCTTACGAGTTTATTGGACAGCATTTGTATACATTCTTAAGTAATTGTGGGCATTTCTTGTGTGCTACTTGAGATTTCGAGAAGTGCATTGTATTGGTTGTCGAAGAACACCTATCGGTAAAATTGGAGGCTAATGCATATTGAGTGAAGATTCTATAGGAGTATTATTGCTAAGAGCTAATTGTTGTCATTATGGATACTCTTGTGATGATCGATGTTGTGGATGAGTCACGACCCATATTCAAGCTACATCCGTTGAAGGCTAACGAGAATGATCCTTTGGGTTCCCTATCATCTATACCCTATGGCGTATTGCTAACTGAAGATATTCGTTCGTTCATACACTGCAAGCTGGAAGAACTTGGAGTTGATGACATCTATAATGAATTCCTTCTCTGAGCGGTGATGTAAAGGTGAAGGTCAAGCACATGCATTTGGTGCATAAAGGTTTTACATATGTGGCTGAGATTCCTGATGATTTTCATCCAGAATGGATAAGGTATGTGATGAGCATAGTTCACGATCAGTTTATTTGGTTGGATAAACCTCACAAGATCACTAAGGAATTAATCAATCGTGTTACTGGATTCTATGCAACCGGTGAGGCACCAACTCTGCGGACTATTGCTGCTAGTTTGGTTACTCATTTGACCAAATCTAAACAAGATCACCGAGCAATGACTATCAAAGATATTGAAGACAAAGAAGTGAGATTTGCTTCAATGGTGGTTGGATATAGAGTATATCAATCCAGTCGGTTGAACAGTGTACCTAGTGGAGCCATTCATGTTGCATACAGAATGGTGAAAGAGGATGCAAAGTATGACTTGTGTGAAATGTTGAGAAGCCAATTCTTTGTGAACATGGAGAAGATCAAGAAAGACAAGAAGCAATCATTCAAGTATGGTTCAATCCTAGTATGTATGCTTTTCTATCTGCAGAATCAATTTCCAAGAATAGGTCTCTATTGCATGGATAAAAGATCAACTGGTAGTTGTGCAAGTTAAGCAATGTATCAGGACTTAAGGAGATGATTTCAATACTGTCATGTGGGGATACTTCAAAGATTTTCAAGAAAAAATGTATTTAAGATAGAGAACCCCAAACAATATAGTTGAAAAGTACAAGGATGATATTTGTTTTCTAGTAGATACAGATACATGTATGTTGCAGGCAGTGCAACCTAGAACTTCTTGGGTACCAGCTATGGGTTATGAAGTTGATGGTAACTTAGTTACTTTACATGTTGATGCACTTTTGTCGAAACCTATTGATACATCTACACCTAGATTTGGAACATTTGAGGAGTCATCATTGAAAATTCATAGTGAACTGAAGGCACCAATAATCCAAAGGAAAGTTAGGAAACAAATTGACAATCTAGCCAAAATGAGTGGCATAACACAAGAGATGATGACCAATCTTAGGAAGAAAATGGAAAGTGAGAAGGAAAGCACATCTCCTGCTACTGGAGACAAGAAATCAGATGATGAAGTTGAAGAAGTCACACCTCAGAGAGTCACTAGGAGTTCTACAATGAAACAAACACAATCTACTACTACTGTGACTAGGTCACAAAAGAAATCAGCTGTTACAGTTCAAAAAACTTATAAAAGGAAGAAACAAAAGACATCTAGCTACAAAGAGTCAAAAGGTAAGAAGGATAGTAAGGATAACACTGAGGCATAACAAGTTGAAATTGAATCTGATAAGGAACAAGAACTAAGAGCTAGTGGGAAGAAGTCCTCTAAAGTAGGCAAACCTACTGTGAAATATGTTGATGTTTTTCCAGTTGATACCATAATTCAAGATGTTAAGAAGAATGGAAGAATGGCAAATGTGGTGAAGTGTTTTGATGCATGTGTCACTGAAAACAAGAAGAAGATAGAAGATGCAGTTGTAGAGAGTCTACATACTTTTTGCAAAACACCTAGTGAGCTATACAAGGAAATACCTAAGGAACTGTATAAGGAAGTTGACAAGAGATGGAGACAAGCTTTGAAGGTTGATAGAGTAATGATGGAAAAAGAACTTGCACTATTGCAAACTGAACTATCAACTGATGAAGTGAAGGTAATGGTTGAAGCAATGAGAGGAGAATTCAAGACAAGAAACAAAGTATCAAGGATTCTCATAGGAGAAATACAACTGGTAAGAGATGAGACAATGGAGTTATGGAAAAAGTTATTGAAATTTGAGACAAGAACCAAGGACAAATTGGTAGAAGAGAAGGAAAAAGATCAAGAGTATAAAGCTAGAGAAATAAATGATGTCATTGATAATGTTATCTTTGACATACCTGACTAGATACATAACATTAATACTCAAACTCAAATGGATGTACCAAGTGATCGGACTGGAAAGGAAATAACAAGGAAGAAAGGTGAAGAGCAAAAGATTGATGAAGATGTACTGTCAGTGAAGAAGAAATTAGACTTAACCAGTGAAGGCAGCATGGTGAAGAAGAGCAAAACAAAGAATTCAACTAGTTTTATGGAAGAAGATGAAGGTGAACCTGAAGATGAAGAAATCAAAGCAACAATTGACATACTAAAATGAGTCCTAAGGAGCTGATGAAGATGTCTGAGAAGCTTAAGGAGAAAGCAGAAAGAGATAGAATAAAGGGAAAGAAGAAGAAGGTCAGTGTACTGAAAGGAGCAAGGAACATAATCAGAAATCTGACACCTGATGTATAATTAGATAGACAAGATAAACCTATTGATCAGCTGTGTACTTTGGTCAAAGCAATTTCTGATCAAGTATCTAGCTTGGAGAATGCACCTATGAAGTTGGTAATGAATTGAGTATGAAAAGCAACGAACTGACAAGTTGAAAGAGATTATATTAGTAGAAAAAGAGTCACTTGCAGTTCTAGTGAACAAAGTAAAGGATATCCTACAGGAGGTAGGACAGTTACTTGTAAAAGTGTCCAAGTTTACATCTTTTACAAAGGATCTGGAGAAGAAGAGAGAAGAAGCTCAACAAGAGCTTGATGCTTTGATTGCAAAGTTTGATCCCCTAACTAGTTCAGTTTCAGCATACAGTGGTAAGGTGAAAATGATTTCATACAACATGAAGCAGTTGCAAGTAGAGCAAGATAAAATAATTATATCACTTATGGAGTTGCAGATCTACTTAGCTCCCACAATAGATCTTATGCAACAGAATGTGAGTGATGGAGACACAATACTAAGTCTACCAGAGGTGAGTACTTTGGATGATATGGAAGAGTCAACATCGGTTATACATGGACAGATTCTATCTATGGAGCATTTACAAGAGTCGTGGGAAAAGTCATTGGAGTCAGCAAAGACACCCTTCAAGGATATCTCTGACAGATTGTAATTTTGATGTGTGATTCTTTGTCATTGTTGACAAAAAAGGGGAGATAGATATAGATGTGTATGGGGAGATAGAGATAAATGAGGAGATAGATGTGAGAGCATGCATAATATAAGGGGTAGTATGAGTTGTATAATTTAAATAAGTATTTAAGATTTTACAAAGTTATGCATGCCAAAAATTTGAGATGGTTATACAGAGTTTTTGCCATCAATGCATCCAGCTCGGTCATCTTGCCCACATTGGCTTTTAGCTCCAGAATGTTCTTACTGGACGAAGAGGTCTGGTTTATCTTATCTCTGGTTCTGGACCCCGGACCTTTCCCCTTGGCAGAAGGAGACAGACAATTATCAGGGTTCTCCAGCATGTTGACCAAGATTTTGAGGTTGTTAGCCGAGGTTTTCATTCCCTCCCGGAATGTTCCAGCGATTTCTCCAGACATTCAATTCCATTCAGCAGCATGATAGGGGCGCAAAAGTCCTGAGAATTATCATTACCTATATCCCTGTAGTTCACTTTGTCTTGCATATTTTGGAGATCAATTTCCATCTGAATGTTTTGCGCTCTAAGCTTTTTTATTTCCTGATAGCACCAATTGTCATTCCTGAAGGAATAAAGGGCTTTGGCTTTGTTTCGATAATATTGGTTATTCGACTATGTATTAGTTATTTGTCTTTTTCAAATAGTTATGTGTCGATTGGTGGACAATTGGGTTCCACTTGCAACCACTAGGTCTTTAAAATAGATTTTGTATCAAGGAAAATAATATTATCTAGTCGGATCAACTCCGATCCTTGGCTAATCTTTGGTCTTCTCCAATTATAATTTCATGTGGGAATAAAAATATATTTTAATCTTGTATCTCGTAAGCTTTGTCATCACTATTATAAATTCATTTACTCATTTTGTCGAATAGAGTAGTAAACAAACCCTAAACTACAAATTGAAAAAAAAATGGCAAACTTGAACACCAAACCAAAGCAAACCAACTAGAAATCTAGAAATAATGTCAATCATCTAATTGATTGTGATTTCTAGATGAAACCACCTCAATGTAAGAGAGGGTTTTTGTTCTCTACTCAACCTAGAAACCAAAGGGTTTTGTACTCAAATCTTCCACACCAAGGGCTTTCATCCTTAAATGCTTCAATTTCCAAAATGGAAAGAAAAACAAAATGACAAAAGTAGATGATTTGCTTTGAGCAAATGACTCTTTTATAGTTATCTTTTGGGTCCTCCATTTGAATTTACTTTTCCCTCCTAGAGTTTAAAATCACTTTTTTTTAAAATAAAATATTAATATAGTGTTTAAATATAATATTTAAGTTGCCCTATTGAAATTAAGTGATTGAACCCAACAACAGAATTTGTAGCCTCTGCACTTGAAATCAAACACATTTAACACCCCCAAAAAATTCAAGAACGCATGCAAATAAAAAGGGCTAATTTCCTAGGGCCAAATTTAAATACTTATCATTATCTCTCTTATTATGTCCCTTATCCTATAAAACTGAAAATAGGCTATGAGTCCTCAATTAGTTATTTGAGTTCTTGTGGACATCAAACTTTAAAAGTGGTTGGCAACCTAACCTTTGGAAGCATGAAGTAGTTGTGTGCAAGTTCTCTGAAAATGACCACAATCACGTCATGCAACTAAACTATAAATTATTTTCAAGCTGCTGAAATAGTTTTCCATGATGTATGCTATCATTTGGAAGCATTTAGTAGTAGTTGTATGCAAGTTACCTAAAAATGGCCATAATCATGTCATGCAACAAAACTATAGATAATTTCGAACTGCTGAAACAGTTTCCCACCATGTATGCTACCACTTGGCTTACCACTCATTATATTATTATTATTATATTCAAATTTCAATATGAACACATCGCATGTTTATCATGCATGTACCTGGAATGTATGAAACACAACCAACTTCTCACAAGATTACAGTAGCCCTTCCAAAAGCTTTTGTTCAACAAAAGGAGCAAGTTCAAGCTTCTTATTTTGTTTAACAATTTACTAGACTCTATCATTAACAAAGATTTAAGCCATAAATAAAGAGCTTCATGATAAGCATTAGTGACACATTATATGCTCAAACTTACGCAATATGAGCTTTTAAAGCAATTTGCAGCAAGTTGGAGAAAATTCTTCTAGGTTGCATCACCATTCTTGACTTGGTATAGATATTGTATTTGGAATAAGTTATTTCTCATCTATGTAGACATCCCTGTTAGCTCCCATACAAAACTTCCCACATCTAGAGCGGGACAATTGCCTCTAAGCAAGGAAGAAATTATGAGAAATGGTCACATGGGCTATGTAACAGTTGCAAGTGTAAGATAAAATGGCAATCTAATCACATGAGCTTGGATCTAGGTGGACGAAAAACATTACAAAGCTGCAATCACAGAACAAATAATGCAATATGCAAGAGCACAAGCTATCTCAAATAAAAGGAAATCAATTGTCAATCAGACTAACCAAATCAACCATCCAATGAATGGATGAAGTACATATAAATAGGCCACCTAGATGCACGGAACAAGGAGACGACATGACCAGTGGCAATGAGTTTAACTGCCCATCAGTGAATCAATGAATCAGTTAACTCCGTCTAACTATGAGGTCAAGAATTGAGCTACTAATAAATAGATCAATTCACTCAATACGACAACGAGTGAGCCCAATTGAACAAAGGTGTCACCTAACTACCATAAATCATGGATGATGAGGCAGTGGTGGCATCTGTTTAGCTAAAAGGCTAAAGGTGTACACATCATTATCAGCTACTTAGATAAGAAAAATGAATTATTCCTAATATCTTACTAAAGTTATTTAATAAGTGCAATATCACACTTAGAATAGAGACATATCGAAGGTGAAGCAAATATTATACAAACAGCAAGAGCTGTTGTATTTCATGCATAAATACAAATCAGAGTTGCCGAAAACTCATCTGTCCCTCCTTGGGCGCGTGTATCCCCGTATCCAATTTGGAAATGTATCCGATACGGCCTGGATACACGTCAAATATTGTACCCATGTGTGCCTACAAAACTTGATTTTCCAACCGTGCCGAATACTATGGGATTTGATTTTTTCTAAGATTTGATGTAAATCTTTGCAAATTTAATTTTAAAAAACTTCATTAATGAAATTTTTATATAAAAAATTGGTATAAACAAAACCTGCACCAAATGAGAAAGACAAATGAAAATGTTTTCTATTTCAGCGATCCATTTTATTGGGTAATCTTCTAATGCAACTCTACTATGTTTGCATATTGTAAAGTGTTAAATTAACTTATAATTATTTATGTAGCATTTATGGGTCTATATTACTTTTGAAGTAATGAAAATCATCTCTAATAACTTAGAAAATTGTGTTAAATATGTGTATGTGTTTTTTATCAATGTTGTATCCAGCCGTATCCATATTGGGGGTCTTAAAAAATGGGCGTATCTGTACCCGATACCATATCCATATTTGTATCCGTATCCGTGTCCATGCAACTTTGATACAAATCCTGTTGTTTCTGGCCATGTTCTTGTCATGTCTTGCCTAAAATAAACAATCTTCTTCTCCACTCAATTCTTTATGCTATCTACTAATTCCCATTCCCTACAGCCTGCTGCAACCATTGAGTTCAATTCTGGATGACTTCTCACATATAAACTATGTGTTTTATCATATAAACATGTTGAACAATTCCAACACAAAATTATAGGTACATAAAAAAAATTCAAACAAACAGAGAATTCAAAGTGTTTTGTCTACTCTATATTGCGTCTGCTTCTTTTTCTCTGTTACTGTGACAAATGGAGCCCGCGACAAACCTGTAACAGATTCAGCCCATGGAGAACATGTAGCAAGTCACTGAACATCAGTGATAAATTTAACCATGGAAAAACCTGTAGTCAATAAATTCAGACATGGCTGAATGTGTCAATATAGCACAGCTTTCTTAGACTAGTTCCACTCATCCTTTTCCATCACTCTGCCTTGATAGCTGTGCCTATATCATCGATTTGCAATGTTCCTCTCTTCTCTTGAAGATGTGATCGAGATACTTGATGTCACTTTTAGCATACAAGAGTGTCTTACCATCTTACAACATAGAGTGACATGCTTTACAGTTTACAACGAATCCATTTTGGAACATGTCTAATCATTATACATACATAATACAGATGAGCGCACATCATGTACAGTTGGAGAAATACATTGACAGTTGCAATTATGATTTTATGCGCAATTCCTAGACCCATGAACAGCAATATATTTTAAATTCTTATAGCCTCTAACTCATTAAGGTTGTTTCCTTCCATAAGTCTAGCCAACCAACATTAAATTAACATTAATATACGCACTTAATTTTGGATTATATGTTCTAAGTGCTGAACTTTTCACAAACAGGAAAGGAAAAAAATGTAATAGTGGATAAAAGTTGGACAATGGGACTGTAAATTACAACCAAGACACCAAAAAGCAACTGGCCCAAAATAAAATTTCCACAGTAGCAAGAATCTCTAATAATAAATCAAAATATCAATATTGATTTTACATGTACTTAACAAATTCAAGAAAAAGTTGAGGAGATATAAATATCTTTTAAAGTCATAACTCTTGGAGATGACTGATTAGTTTTTATCAATCTTGGAAGGTAAGCACAGATGGCACATTGAATTATCGTAGAAAAACCATTCAAAGCTTAAATAATATTCCAAAAACTAAGGAAAAGCAGGATACAAAGCAGAGGAGAGCTTGCCTCGGATCTTTCCAGATAGAATTTAAATGAAAATGGGGAATAACAAGGGTTGCATTCAAAAGGTATGCCACAGCTACTGCATTGCAGATCTACAACACCAGACCAAACACAGTCAAAAGAAAATATTTATCAATATGCAAAAATAACAGGCATTTTGCAAGGAAATTTTTTAAAATAATTGAAGATTTTCAATTCTATATAATGACTACATACCGAGACACGTTGCTGATTTAACCCACCATTTGCTTCAACAAATATATAGCCATTAGAAGCAGGCAAACCTGAAAGTCATAGATGGAAAACTATATTAGGCACTAGAAATGGCCACCTTCACAAAACAATCATAACAACACAGAACACTCAATATGAATTAGTCACATGCAAATTTAAGAAATATTTAAGCATCATATAGCATGAAGTCGCTTTCAAATAATTATCTTTCTACACTCAGTAAAGGTAGTCAACAATTCTTATACTCTGTCAGTAATAAGTCTATAACAATGATCCATTTGTGGTTAGATATTATAGCAACTTAAGCAATATGTACATTAAAAATTATAACAGAAACCAAAGGGGTATAGCAACTTAAGCAATATGAACATTAAAAATTAAAATAGAAACCAAAGGGGTCAGAGTATGATTGTTAAAGATGATAGCATCAGAGGTCTTTAGGGATTAGGAAGGTTAAAGATGATAGCATCAGAGGTCTTTAGGGATTAGGAAGGTTAGGGACATTATATTATCATGTATATTGGTATATGAGATTACGAAGTAGCCAGCTCATAGAACACAGACCCCATGTTCAAAGAGGATGAGCTCAACAGTTAAGTTTTATAATGGGACAAATGACTGACTTGAAAAATAAGCTCTATAATTATATTTGGTCATCAATTCGTAGAATGTGTAAGGGATTTATCATTTATGTAATGTCTCCTTCTTTGACTTAGGCGTTCAGGGGAGTTCCATTAGCCTTTTTTTTTTCTTTTGATTGACCAGGGGTATCCCAGCATACCACAAGACCTTCTTTTGGTCTTTCTTTTTTATTGCCAAGTTGGGGGACCAATGGTGTGAGATGAAGCAGACGAGGCCCCTAGGGATGGGTGCAGCAGCCGGCAAGCCACACCCATCAAGCAAAATATTTAATTAAAAAAGTAACAATTTAAATAATTACAATAAGTTGTCTTAAATTTATGTTGTATACAACTTATATTTAATTAATTTTTATAAAGTGAATTAAGTCAAAAAGCAGAAATAATATAAAATCACTTTATGCGGGCCTAAAGGATTATTATTTTAATAAAGGTGAATTTAAAATATAACTTCTCGAAAGTTCCCTTGGAAATTATAAAAGAGAAATGAACGACCTAATTTTCACATCTTGATCATTTTATTTCTCTCATTTGCGAAATTATGACTGCAAGTTCAACTTCAAGCCCCGAGACAAAAACCCCTTAGGGCCTGTTTGTTTCCTGGAATATGATAGGAATTGGCATTAT
The DNA here is from genome assembly GCA_018584345.1 of Thuja plicata. Classification (NCBI taxonomy): domain Eukaryota; kingdom Viridiplantae; phylum Streptophyta; class Pinopsida; order Cupressales; family Cupressaceae; genus Thuja; species Thuja plicata. Next base: position 211,665 of record MU224384.1, read on the forward strand.
CTAATTCTGGATAATGCCAAATTCCAAGTTTGGGTCCTTGGAAAAAAATGGAATTGGAATTCCGAAATTCTCATTTTGCCCCCAAAATGGGAATATCATCTTCCACCTAAATAGGTGGAATTGGAATTTCAAAATAAGTGAAATGGGAATTCCAATTTTTAGAAAACCAAATTTAATATTTCGTGGGATCCGTGACTATAAAGATGTATATTATATTGCTATAAGGATGTATATATATACATGTGTGTATATACACACGTGTGTATATACGCATGTGTGTATATACACGTGTGTGTATATATACATACATGTATGTGTGTATATACATACATGTATGTGTGTATATACACATGTGTATATATACACACATGTATGGTGTGTGTATGTCTGTATATATACACACATGTATGGTGTGTGTATATACACACGTGTATATGTGTATATATACATAAATGTGTGTATGTGTGTATATATATACACGTGTGTGTATGTGTATATGTATGGTGTGTATATATGTGTATATATACACACATGTATGTGTGTATATGTGTGCATATATACAAACATGTGTATATGTGTATATATATACATAAATGTGTGTATATGTGTATACACACATGTGTGTATGTGTGTATATGTGTATACATGGATACACACGTGTGTATACACACACATGTATGTGTGTATAAACACACGTGTATGTGTGTATATGTGTGTATGTGTGTGTATACACACACATGTGTGTATGTGTGTATATGTGTATACATGTGTGTATATACACACATGTGTGTATATATACATGTGTATATACACACACATGTATGTATGTATATATACACATGTGTGCATGTTTGTATATATACACACATGTATACACACCATATTCAAAGAAATTAAAAAATAAAGAATTAAAATTCCTTATGCATCTTCTCATTCATCTTTCAGGTGAACCAAACGGGTCAGACCATATTCCGGATTTCATTTTGAGGATAAGCATCTTCCTGAATATGCAGCATCTTCCTGAATTGACCATATCCAGGATATGGTATTCCAGTACCCAAACGGGCCAAGGGTATTTTTGTTTCAAAAAATATTTTTTCCTGGTCGAATTAATAGTGGATTAACATAAGATTCACATTTGTGTCTAATTAAGGAAAAAGAAATAATGTTAATAATTGCAAATGTCAGATCTCCAAGTACAAGTTTATTGGGATTTGCCGGGAAGAATAAATTTGCATGTGTTGTGTGTGTGCAAGTGGAGACGAGACAAAGTTTATAGTGTTGTGTGCGTTGTGGGGAAGTGAGTTCGAAATATTAAATTTTATACTAGCTGGGATATAACAATGCCATAGCACTTGCCTAGCCCATCAAAGAGGTTGTACCATTCCGAAAAGTATCTAAAAGGGGCAAAGCTTTGTTAAAGGCTTCAAAACATTTAAAAGATTCGGCGCAGCATATTGGGGAGTCCAAAGACTCCAAACATCAATGCAGCCTTCCCTAAAGGAGTTGCACCCCTCACACAAGTTGTCATACATTTGCTATGGGTGTTGTACCATGCCAGGGGAGGCTGTACAATGATAAGAAAGAGCAAAAAGAAAATTTTGAGTGTGGTACTGACTATTTCATAATCCAAGTCAGCAATTTGGCATATAAGGATTGAGTGTGGTACTGAATATTGTTCTTTTACATCTGTACTCAAAATTATATATACTCAAATACACACACACACACACACTTGTTGTAACTTTAAAAGAATAATAATTGTAACTTTTCAGAATATTATTCTTAAAATTATATATACTCAAATATACACACACACACATATTTGAGAATATTATTCTGTTACAATTGTACTCAAAATTATGTGTGTGTGTGTGTTAATTACATTATGCAATGATTTTTGAAATGTTATCAATATTAGAATGGGAATTCTACTATGATGACTATTTATAATATTCCTTAGTTGCAAAACAAAGTCAACCAGCTGAAAGCAAATTGTTTGAAAATGCTTGTGCACCAATTTTTGTGAAAATTGCACATTTTGACCAAAACTCATTTGAGCAGTATATTAAAATTTGGCCAGCCACCCTATTATTGGATAACTTATAGCAAATCATCATGGGACATGAAGGTGTTCTACAAAGTAGGAAAGAAAGTACAAAAATGAGCTCTGTTGTCATAAGGCCCTTTTTAAAACCATATATAAAACACAAGACACCTAACCTTTTTTTTTTGCAATTTTTTTAACAAACATCATTGCATCCCTGGAAGAGATATTATTTTTCTGTTGTAAATAGCCTTGGGAAGAAGCATGCAAGTCAAAAATGGTGGGGCTGTCTCCTTGAATCTGTGGGCTAGGTATATGGCTTTGCCTTTTAAAGAGCCTGCAGATATAAAACATATGCGTCTGCATTTTTTGTTTGCCAAGGACACTCAGCAACAATATATTAATCAGAGCTTATGATCATTGAGACTTTGAAAAGTATTTTCATGATGTGTCATGACAAAAGAGCAAGCATGATATCAACAGCCCTTATGGCTTTCCATGGTTTTTAATAAGGGATATCAGAAAGGAGAGCTATTGGTTATTACTTATCAGTAAATGACTCAGCAAAGTGGAGCCCAATTGTATGGAAGTAGAGACAATTATACTACAGGAAATAAAAACATTAAGCCTGCAGCAAAATAAAGTGGAGCTGCCGGAATAAGTCAAGTCACCTGCATTTAAAAGCAAACAATGACATTAGTTAATGACATTAACTTTGACATTAATAAACCCATGGGAAATAGAAAAGAAAAAGAGCCCACATAAGATATTAAACTAGGGCTTTTAGCATTGAGCAAAAGAAGGAAGCTTAAAGCAAACAACAGTTTCACTTAGAGAAACAGTTCTATGCACCATTTGCAGTGCTTGCAGCGGTAACACTCTGTTGGGTCCTGTTGTGAGGTTTTCACACCATCGCCCCATTGCAAATGGGGACGGGACCCCCTCTTTTTAAGCTTCACTCCTGATGTTTTGTTTGGGCAAATTGGAGCAATAGGCAAGGTTTGAAATACAGAATGGCTAAGTCTTAGTGCTTAAGGATGTTTGTTCCTTGTCTCCATAAGAGGATGCTTGGCACCGCATGAGTCTCGATGCAATAAGGCAATGGGTTATTCTGTGGCCATGCAATGACACTCCCAACCTTGGACTGTGCACCCACTCATATTGATCTGTTGAGCTAGTTGGTCTTGTGATGTTGGGTACATGGATTGATTATTGTATTGTCGCCTTGACCCTGATTGTTGTGTACCTGTGGTGAAGTGTGTAGAATCTTTGTACTGCATGATTATGGTTCTTGTGAATGTGCTATGATGGCATGGATATGCTTTTGTGCATACTCTGTATGGAATCTTGCTTGTGTTGTATGGACCACATGGTTATCTCCATAAGCACAGTGGGGAGGGCCTGAGGGTTCCTTGTGGTCGGGTAGCATGACCAACCACCATTGGGGACCAATGTACAGGTGTCAAGCGGTCCCGGATCATAATATAACTCCTTGATCTTATGCCATCTTATTGATGTATTCATACTCTTTGTAATGGTCTTGTGTTGCCTTGTAATAGATAAATGATGTAATCATGATATAGCCTTAAAATAGGAGTTTTGTGCTTTGTAATGGCATTAAATCTTGCATTTATGATAAGTTAGTTTAAATATTTCATGTGGTTAGTAATTGGCTTTCATTCATGCTTAAAAACTTTATTTTGGGGGCTAAGAAGCTAGATTAGCATCTGTGCTTGTCCACTTGCGTCTCTGCCTCATTGGACTAAGGCTGTCTCATTGGACTAAGGTTGTCCAGTCACAAAAAATTCTCTCTGAATTAGTGCCTAAGCACGCTTAATTAGCATTTAAGCCAATCGGCACCTAAGAATGCTCAATCAACAGTTAAGCTAATCAGCATCTAAGCATGCTCAATTGGCACCTCCGCCTCTCCAGACTAAGACAACTCAATCTTCCCAGAGAATTAACTGATGATCAGTGTTTGCGTGTTACGGAATGGCAACTGCGGCAATTAGCGTTTGTGCCTACTTTCGCATCTTCATTAAATTAGTTTTGTGAGCTTGTTTGCGTATTCCAAAGTAATTGGACTTGCATCTCTGATATTTCTTAGTTGACCTCACACTGTGAACAATGGTTTATGCATGGCCAATTACCATGGAACCTCGTGATTTGGCATTCTATTTGGTTTCTAAATTGATGCCATTGGACCCTTAGATATATGTTCAAAAATTTATTCTCTTGTGTTGACGAATGATATGTTCATGTCACTATTGGATTATGTCATTTAATGATATGTAATATGTATTTAATGTATATCGTGTCAGTTAATAAACAAACTTTTTTTTTAAATCATTGCCTTTATATTAGTGCATAACTGGCTTGTTGTCCAAGGGTTCCTTGACAAGGCATTACATCTAATATCAGAGCACATGTTCAAACACGAGGAGCTGTGGTGTAATATGCTCATTGTGGGTTGAGTGTTATTATGTTTATTGTTATGCCTCTTGCATTTGGTTTATTAAGAGATTGTCTATGATGTTACTAAAATACCCTTGTTTGCTTTTGAAGGATGCCTCCAACTAATTGAGGACAGGGAAGAGCTATTAGTCCTCGTATGGGGACTAGATGTAATCCTTGGCAGGAGGAACATCAGGAAGATCACCAAGAAAATGAACAAAATGAGCAAGAACAAGAGCAAAGGGAAAATAGGAATGAAGGACTTGGGGGAGGACAAGTGGTCAACTTATTGCAAGAAATATCGGCACGGTTGGTTCCCAGACAGGGAGAGTCACAGCAGGAAGGCTCTCACGAACAACAGAGTGCCCATGGAGAACAGGAATGGTCTCGAAGCCCGAGCAAATTGAGAGTGGTGCACAAGAGAGGTCATGTAGAGGAGAATGAGGATGCCATCTTAGCTGCACATGTGAGGGACTTAATGAGGTTCAACCTACCTACCTTTATTTGTCAAGGTAGTGGAAGCAAGGCTGAAACTTGGTTAATTGATTTGGATCGGTGCTTTGCCATGCACCCATATAGGAGCAACACAGGCTCAGTGTGTCAGTATGCATCTTAGAGGCTTTACTTCCAAATGGTGGCGTACGGAGGAACAAAACCTTAATATTGACATTGCCACATTTTCATGGGAGTTATTCCTTGATAGGTTTTGGGCTCAATTCATATTCGAGCATTATAGGCAGAAGAAGGTCGATGAATTCCATGAGTTGAGGTAGCTGACTAGATCAGTGGATGAATATGAGCACAAATTCTTTGAGCTCAAGCAGTATTCCAACTACTTTCATGATGAGCCCATGCTAGTGCAGCATTTCATTAAGGGCCTTAATGCCCATATTAGTGGAGATGGTTGGTTATTCCAGCCGAAGACCTTGGAGATGGCAATGGAGAAAGCTAGATTAGCTGAGGATAATCTAGCTAGAGGACTTGGAAGGCAGAAAGGAGCCCAAGTTAGCAATGCACCCACTACCGAATCTAGTGCATGGGGTACGCAGACACAACCCAGTGGATCTAGGGCACCATCGGTACCTCCAAGGTCAGGTCAGCAGTAGCAAGGCTAGAGGTCATCTCATAGCCGGCAAAGTCATCGTAGCAGTAAGTCCCATATCAGAAAGGGGCGCAATTGGCGTCATGCTCAGCAGCGTCAAGATTGTAATCGACAAACTCAAAGCATGCCTCAGAGTACAGACATTGTGTTTTCTTCCTCTCCTCATCTATCAATGCAATAGGATTTCTCAAGCAAAAAGAGAGATGGATCTTTGAAGTTTCGTGCATATTGAAGCCTTGCGCAATGAGTTTTCTTGGTTTTCTTTTCACTTGTATCTTCCAAGGCAAGCTTAGTTTATGGGTTCAGAGTTCTTCCAACATCTTATGACATGTAGCTATGCAATTAGGTCAAGCTTTGAATACAAAAGTTGTGATTTGTATCTTTCCTTTTCAAGTATTGCTGTCAGATTGTCTTCTACATTTTTATAAATGTGCTCACTTTGATTACATCAACCACTTAATTTTGTGTTGAGAATATCCTAGAACAAGTGAATGGGTTCTCTATTCTAGGCAATCACCTTTAAATTAATTTCTATGCTTATGTTCATTTTGTGTTTTAGAATATCCTAGAACAAATGAATAGGTTCTCTAATCTAGGCAATCACTTTTTACTTAATTTCTATGTGTATGTTCACCTTGCCTTTTCACACCAATCACAAAAGGTTGTCCTACAATAAGATCACACTTTTGCAAGATGTCCAACTACTAATGCATGGCACTAGCATTGCAAATGCATCCTCGCAATAATTGAGTATCAACATTAACCCTAGTACGTACCATCGATAAAACTTGTAGCTAACAACAAAAATTTTAGAAATTAGAATTAAAAAACCAGCCAAAAATTTGGTCAAATTTAATCTTAGCCGATTTCAATTCTATTCATCTGGTTTAACTTTCAAATGCAAGAACATTGAATAAGTATTTCCCACTCTCGGTGACCCTTCTTACGTAATAGTTTCCATTCTATCATAATAAGATATTTTGGAGATGTTTTCTCCAATTTTATGCGATAAAAGAAACAAGAAAGCTAAATGTTACCATAATGGTCAGCGATTCCATCCAACGAAATATACTAACCCACAAACATAGAAATAAGCAAAACCCATAGGCTGAATGCTTCCATAATTTTCATTATTCCACAGGAACACGTCCCCCCTTAGAAACCCCACGTCCCTAGTAGGGGGATGTTTCCAAGTCTTGGGGAATTGGGGGAAACATCCCCCCACAACATTACCATCTCTACCACCTCTATCAAGGACATGGTCGGGTCACTCTCTATGTGGCACATGCCATTACATACTAATTGCAACCTTTAACTTCATGAAAACTAGTATGCCTTTCATGGGACACTCCCAGAGATTTAATATTACAGATTTCACCTTGAAGATTTCATTTCACCTCAATTTGTATATCAGCACCACTACTTTGCCACCACCCCCCCACTCCCCTTTCCATCCCAAAATTTATGCCCTTAATCCCCCCCATCCTCTAAACCCATCCCTGCATTAGGAAACTCTACGGAACCACGGTAATTTCTACAAAAAACCTGATAAAGGTACAATATGTAGATTGTACTTGTGTTGTGGGGTTTACCACTCCAATGCTATAAGTTTTTATGAATAACGTGTATGTTTCTATTAATGTAAGTTAATGATCTGAATTAAGAAATCAGATTACAATACCTGGTGTGAAACCTGCAGTATTGTTGAATTCAATAAAAACAATAAAGATGAACAACAGAATTGCAAGCCAAAAAGTGATCCATTCTATTCGAAATTGGAGTTTATACAAACATGAAGGATCCCAAGAGTCACTAGAATCTCTTGGAAACGAAATGAAGAGTCCTCATAATGTTTATTACAAATAAACTTATTAAAACTACCAAAATTTTCAAAAAACTATATAAAATTTTAGGCCTACTTGGAGAAGGCATAACTTTCTAGTCCTAGGTCTGATTTGCGAACCGTTTACTTCGTTGGAAAGATAATACAAAATTGTAGACCCAAATCTGGGAAGTGAAACCGTTGGTTGTTTACCCACTAGGGTAACCTAGTCTACTTGCAGAATACACAGAACATGATAGATATAAAGTAAAAGACAAGTATTCTTATTCATTCAATTCCAGTGATTACAATATCGTCCGTGCATAACATGATCCTTTACCCGAAGGTAGTACAAGTATATAAAGGTCCGAAGGGACGCAACGGTTGATAATCGTGTGCAACTCCCTAGCCTCCGGACACTAACTAATTCCCAACAGACTCATAATTACATTATACCCGACAACATCATCCCCCCCAAAAAGACAAGTCGTCTCCGACGACTTAACAACAAAACTAGACTGTCGGGTACACAACATGAAAGAATATAGCTAGGAAGAAGTAGCAGAGGGCATCCCTGGAAGTGACGTTCGAGGAGCAGAGGGGTTCAATCTCTGTCGTAGCTAGTACACCTGCTAGGTGCGGATATCCAAATCTTCCTGGATCTGGGAGTTGGTTTCGACGGCTTCCTTGAGCATAAGGACAACCTCCTGTAGTTTTGTCTCCTTCTGCTGACTTGCCTCCTTGGCCTGAGTGCCTACCTCCACGGCCTCGGCCAACTAGGCCTCTACTAAACCTTTTCCAACTGTGGCTGCCTCCAATTGGGCCAGAAGTTGTGCACGCTCTGTCGCCCAGGCGGCCTCCCGCGTGGCTAACTCGGTAGCTAGCTCCTCCCGAGCTCTCTCTGCGACTACCCTAGCCTGCTCGCAGACCTCTCCTGCCTCCCGTGCGGCTAACACCATCTACACCAATCTTCTTCCCCTATCCATCACAGCTGAAAAAGTAGCCAAGGACCCGTCCAGATCCTCATCAAGCTCGCCCTTATCTCCCCGACGCGTGGCATTGGCCCTCGGGGAGCCTCTGACCTCCTCGGTCACCATGGCCTGGGTGCTTGGTTCCCCGTCTCCCGGGCTAGCCAACTCCTCTCGATCCGACGGAATGTCCTCTCGCATGGGGAACTGAATGGTGGACCCCCGAGTCACTGGAGCCAAAGAACGTTGTGCGAGGTAAGTACTAGCATGACCCATCATACTCGAAGATGCCTGTGTGTGCATGACCTTACCCCCACTGCTACCACCTGAGTCCACCAGGAGGGAGGCATCAAAAGTAACTACTGCCTCCGTCCCAACTACGTCCAGCCGTACTTGTGCCGACTCATCTGTACTCTGCTCACTAGGTCTCTCCACCTCCCTGACCTCTGCTGCTACGCCTTCATCCACTAAGGCGGTATCCTGAATAAGGATGGGAGAAATGCTCCCACTGTCCAATGTCTCTATTTCAAGATGCGCAGCAATAGAAACTTCAGCCAGTGTAACCACAAGTGGGGTCATCTAAATGGGAGCCCGAACCTATCCAAATGTCGGTATAGCTATAGTGGTCGTGCCCGAGGCAAATTGTACTCCACCAGAAAGTACTGGTCGAGGAAACAGTAGTGGGGTGGCTGAGATGACCTCTACCTCCTCATCATCCTCCCCCCCGAAGTGCTCTCCTCAGAACTCTCCTCCCTACTGCTATCTGTGTCCCCATGTGTTCCACTAGCATCCACTTCCTGCCTGGCTCGTTTAGAACCTGCAACTATCTTCTGACCACCAGGCACATCTAAGTGTCGCCATCTCATGATGGGAGGCTCTCTGGGAGCCAAGGGCCCCACCTTCACCTCCTGTGCAAGAACATCGGCGGGAATCTGAAGCTCTACTGCATCCAGCAAGAGCCCAATAGCATAATGTGGCATGTAAAATGTCCTGTGCTGGAGTGTCATGAAGGCATACATCCTCTCAGAAAGTACAGTGCCCCAATCGTATATGCGGCCTCCGAGCAAGCTGTTCATGATGGTGACCTGCTGAAATGATATGTTCGAAGCTCGGATGGAGCCCGTAAGACGACTCTTCATTACATCCATCAGACACCTCCTGTGACCTTCCCTGATGAAGGTCTTCTTGATTCCACGGTGGTGCGAGGACTTCCGAAGGGAGTCCCTTTCTGCTGGTGTCAGATCATCTCGGCAAACAAGCCTTATATAAAAATCCTTATTTTCTACAGCCATTTTTTGTGGCTTCAGGTCTACCCTAACCCCTCTGGTTGGTAGCCCAAATACCCTCCGAAACTCTACTGCCGTGAATGAAACAGTCACCACATGGTTAAGGTATGAAAGAGTACTCTGCTTAGAAAAACAATCAAAAGACTATCACTGCCCGCAACGGGCCTTTGAAGTCTTTGATGCAGAAAATAGGCATTTGGATTACCCAATGTACCTGTGCCGTTGTGAGGTTCTCTCTGACCAACTGATTATTTGGAGTGTCTATACTCTCCGTCCACCACCGTCGGCAATCTAGGCCATTCAAACCCTCGAAAGCAATCGTTTGAGCTGTGACTGCATCTTTCTGAGATCCCCCAGCCGCCATGGATGGCCCTTTAACTTTCAACTTCTTTGCTGTGTTTGTGCATGCAATCCTCACGCCAGAAGGGAGTGTATGCACATTTTTATCCATGTTCTAGTTGATACATGTCTCTGCTTCTAACCTCTTCCGCCAAGTTCTTTTTCCAGCCGAGTCCATAACTATTACCTGCTGTCCTTATACTAAATAAATAACTAACTAAGAAATCACTAACTACTTGGCTGTCGTACGGCACCGTGCTTTCTTCCTATGGCAATATCCTTCCAATGCTTGTGATATCCGTACGACCATCGCTGAAAACCTCTTCTCTTTATTCCATCCTTGACACGGTTTAGGTGTGCTGGCTGCAGTACGGCACACGTTTCCCAAATGCTTGCTTTCGTACGGCTTTGTGTAATATTACTATACAACTATACGGTCTCTATGGCTTCCCACGCTTGGAGGTCTTTGGATTCGTACGCCGTACGGAATGCCCTTTGTGTCTTTCCTTTCAGTTTGCACGAATGGATTATTTGCTTTGGGTCCGTACACCTACAAAATGATCTCCATGTAGCTTTATCACTTGGCGTTTTGAGTGTCCTTCCTCCTGTGAGCTTGATGTCGTACGGTGGTGTGTTGTATTGCGCACAGCTTCTTTTCTTGTCGTTTAGAGCCGTACGGCCTCCTTGCTCAACCGTGCCCGGTTTCCCTCTCTCGTTCGACACTTGTTACCTCTAGAGTGTCTTACGCCGTACGGCCTTATCTGTTTTCCGCACATCTTTCTCCCCCTTTAAAACGCACACCGTACGGTCCAATTGTTCCGATGCCGGTGTCGTGGCCGTACGGTCTTTTGTGTCTGCTTGTTGGCGCTCGCGGGCCCGTACGACATTCTCTTCCAGTCTTCATTTGTTGTTTGGTTTTCGTTTGCAGCCACCAAGTTGTATGGCATGCGGCCGTGCTTTATAGTTATTTTTTTTTATGTTTTTGAACTTGGGTTGGCATTTTTGCTTTGTCGGCCTGTACGGCACTTTTCTCCATATCCTTGTCGTGCGACCGTACGACTCTTGCTTCTTGTGTCTGTTCAATGCTATGTCGTACGGCTTTGGAGGCTTATGCTTTCATTCATGAATCGAGTGTTTGGTCTTGTGGGCCTGTACGGCCTTAGCCATACGGTGCCTTCCATCTATTAAGTTGTCTGTACGGCTTTTAAGCCGTACGGTCTGTTTTTTTTTAAGGGATTTTCAATAAACTTTTTCATGACTGGCTGGCTGGGTCCGCCCCTAGGTCGTTACGTTGTCGCCGTTCGTGATATGGCTTCAGTTTGGATCCATTTACCGTATTAGGGACTTCTTGCCCATCAAGTGTCCACAGTTTAATTGCTCCATTATCACCAACTTCGCGCGCCTTGTAAGGTCCGAGCCATTTAACCTTAAACTTGTCGGGCTTAATTTCGTTCTTACCATTATATTTTAATACCAGTTGGCCCAGTGTGAACTGAACGCGTTTGAGGTGTTTATCATGCCAAGCTTTCCGCCGCAGTTGTGCTACCTCCGTGGCCCACTGTGCCATCAGACAACGTTCATCTAACTTGTTTAAGTTGTACAATCGCTCTCGGAGGCTTTCCATATCCCCGAGCCTGTTCTCCACAACTATTCGCAAGCTCGGCACCATGAACTCCACAGGTACGACTGCCTCCTGCCCATACATTAACTAGAAGGGCATTTGTCCGGTGGTAACTTTGTAAGTTGTTCGATACGCCCATAACACTGAGGGTAGCTTTTCTTCGCAATCCTCCTGCTCTACCCCACATGACTTATAAATGACCGAGACTATTATTTTGTTGGTGGCCTCGGCCTGTCCATTGGCTCGAGGGTAATACGGACTAGACAAGGAGTGAAAAATTTTGAACTTTGTTGCCAATAGTCGGATGACATGGTTAACGAAGTGACCCCCTCTGTCACTAGTTAACTGCACCGGGATGTCGTACCATGTTATGATTTGCTCATAGATGAACTTGGTCATGCTCAAGGTCAAGTTGTCCGGCAAGGCCCGTGCTTCAGCCCACTTAGTCATGTATTCGGTGGCTACCACGATGTATCGGCATCTCCGAGCCCTACTTACCTTCAGGGGTCTGATGAAGTCTAGGCCCCATCTTTCAAAAAGCTCTTGTGCGTGGGAGGGCTGTAAAGGCATGAAGTCTCCTTTTAATGGCTTCCCTGCTCTTTGGCAAGTGTCACATCCTACCACCCACTCTCGGGCATCATTGTGTAGCGTGGGCCACCACAACCCTGCCAACAACACCTTTCGTGTTGTTGTGTCGGGTCCCATGTGCCCGCCTGCTGGGCCTTCGTGTGCCTCCCATAGCACACTTTGAATTTCCTCCTCCAGGACACATCTTCGGAGTACCTGGTTCGGTCCCATTTTATATAATAATCCATTTATAAGCTGGAATGTTCTACTTTGTAATACTAATTTTCTTTGTTCTCCTGGTGGCATCTCCCTCGAGAACTGAGGTCGAGAGGTACTCGCCAATGCTTGTGTACCAGGCTGGCAAGATTGCAATGCGGAATAGATGCGCATCCAGAAAGTCATCATTAACTCCCTCTGGCGGTTCCTCGGACTTAAGTGAAGAGAGATGGTCAGCAATCACATGGCTTTTTCCTAGTCGCACTATGATTGTGAATGTGAATTCCTATAATAGTAACAGCCATCTGCTTATCCTCCCTTGAATGATCGGCTTATTGACTAGGTACATCAATGCTTGATGGTCCACATAAAATGTGAACGGTGTTGCGAGGAGATAGTGTCTAAACTTCTGGACGGCATATATCATCCCAAGAGCCTCCCGCTTCGTGGTACTGTAGTTTTTTTCAGCTTTTGACAATAGTCTGTTGGCGAAATAGATCGGGTGATCGAGACCGTGGTTACCAACCTAGGCAAGGGTTGCACCGATTGCAAAGTTGGAAGCATCAACATGGACATGGAACTCCTTATCCCACTTGGGGTATACCAGAATTGGTGCCTCGACCAGCCTTGTCTTCAACTCCGAGAAGGCAGTGTCCTGTTCCGTACCCCAAACGTACGGCTCTCCTTTCCGTGTCAACTTGTCTAGGGGACACGAAACTTGTGCGAAATTTTTAATAAATCGCTTGTAAAGCCTGTGTCCTAAAAAGGACTTCACCCCTGTTATGTCTGTAGGTGCCTCCAAGTCCACTATTATTCGGACCTTATTCGGATCCGTCTTTAATCCGGTCTTACAAACAATGTGGCCCAAAAGCTTCCCTTGTGGGACCATGAATCGACACTTTTTAGGGTTGAGTGCCAACCTTGCCCCGCGGCACCTTTCCATGCACTCCCACAGTGCTACCAGATGTGTGTCTTTGCCACTAAAGATGGAACAGTCATCCAGGAAGGCTCGAAAATTCCCTACAGACATCTTGTCGAAGATGTGAAGGATAATTCTTTGGAAAGTCGCAGGTGCGTTGCACAGGCTGAAGGGCATTCGGTTATATGCATATACTCCGTCCTCGACCACGAATGTCGTTTTCAACTTATCCTCTTCCGCGATGGAAATCTGGTTGTACCCAGAGACTCCATCCATGAAGGAGTGTATCTCATGCCCCGCCACCTCTTCGAGGATTGTGTCTGTGAACGGAATGGGGAAGGGGTCCTTCACGGTGACTGCATTGAGGCATTGAAAGTCCACACAGATCTGTATTTGGGTGGTATCTTTTTCAGTGATATTACTATGAGGGATACCCACTCACTCGTTTGTACCTTGAAGATAATACCCACTTCCAACATCTTTTGGATTTCTTCATCCACTCTCGCTACATAGTTCTTGTTCATCCTGTATGGCCTTTTTCGTACAGGTACGGCTCCTGGTACCAACGAGATGCAATGTACACACAGTTCGGGTGGGACCCCCTTTAAGTCCTTGTAGGTCCAAGCGAAGACATCCTTGTATTCCATGAAGATTTTAAATGTTGCGGTCTTCAGTACTGGGTCCCAGTCATCACCCACAAGAATGTTGTGCGGGTTCTCTTCATCCCCGAGGTTAACGGTCTGTAGAGGTGGTTCCTCGTATTTCATGGGTTTTTTGATGTCAAATTGGTGGGCTGGGCTGTCGTTGACGTGGGCTTCTCCCTCTTTGTATTCCCCATATTCTGGTGGGAATACTTCCTTCTCTTCCTCCACCTGTAGCATGTATGTATGAAAGAGCTCGTAGTCTTCCATTTGCCAATGGAAGAGCCCGTTCAGCGAGCTCGTCTCGTCGTCGGAGCATTCTCCCAACTCTAGGACGTCGTGGTCGTTCGGCTCTATTCCACCTTTGTCTCGTCGGTCATGTTCCCCGTCGGATTCCGATTCCGAGGAGGATGCTATCTCTTCGCTCACAATTTGGGTACGAAGGTCAATGGCGTATTTCTGCCCGCCGCTTTCCATGGAGAGAGTGTTCCTCTTCCAGTTGTGGTTAACCTTCGTCGTAACTAGCCATCTTCTTCCTAAGATGGCATCATAACCTCTCTTCTTTAGCGGAATCACCACGAAGTCCAATGTGAACAGCTGTGTTCCTACTGTTACTTGTTGAGCCATTAGTGTCCCTAGAGGTTTGATCCCGTTCTGATCAGCGCCCAAAAGATTGAAGGTAGGGGGCCATAGGGTAGGCTTTCCGAGTTTCTTCCATGTCTCCTCCGGGAGGACATTTACTCCGGACCCGCCATCCACTATGGTGTCTGTCAGTATCATTCCAAGAATACCCATTTCTACGACTAT
>MU224384.1:243972-254226 GCA_018584345.1 Thuja plicata
CCTAGGTTGATTTGCCGCCGGAGGAAAGCAGACTTCCTTTTATGATGAAAAGTTCGCATATCGCATATGAGCAGAGCCGAATTCGCCTAGGGTATATGTTGAAGAACCACCAGCAGTAAGATTTTTTTGTTGATCGCTGCTTCAGGTAAGGTTGCCGGCAGTGATCAGAATTCACATATTTCCAAAGACAAAAGATCAGATGTTGTTGCTCAAGACTTGAGAACACAGATTGCTTGTATCCTAAAGGCGTCGCACAGGATTCGCAGACGATTTAGTGAATTCAGTTCGCATTTATGTATCTACCTGAAGATGTGTGATGCTGCTAATTATCCTTCTCATGCTTTAGAGAGCATCTTGTGTTTTCATTCTTTTGGAGATAAGCTTTTCCTACAAGTTTTTCAACTTTTCTCCATTTGTGAGAGATTCTTTTGTACTTGGGTGCCTCATTAGGCCTTGTAGCCAAAACCCATCATTGCATCTGTGCATGTTTACTCATTTTGCCTAAGTTGCATTTGTGAGGTGTTGATGTGAATGGAGTATATAACCTAACCAATTCCCTTCTTAGTTCCCTTTTCACTATTATCTACTCAAGTTAATTGAGGACATTCTTAAGGCATTCACTTGATGTCTCAAGTCATAAGATTAAAATGCATGTCATAATCTTGTGTTTTCTTACATCTCACTCTTGCCTATATGTGCAAGAGTTTCTTATTGTAATGAATAATGAATCATATTGCATGTTTGCATCCCTTGAAAGTTTGATAGAATAAACTCCTACTCTCATGTTCGGTCTCTATTGTGCTCACTTTGAAGCTCCGTGATCTTGGGAGGCTATATCTAGTCAAATCTTACTTTGTACTAGACAATTCTATACCAAACTTATGTTGGAGTTATTTGTTCAACCCCACAAGCCCATTAATCATCTGCAAGCACAAAACCTCTCACCAATGGAGATCAAGCAAGAATAACTTGCTCAACAACCTGAGAATTGTCTATTGACGCACAAAGATTAAGATTACAATGAATGAATCAATCCTTATGAAAAGGATGAAAGAAACCCTAAAGATTAAATTAGCTAATGCCAAGAGATAAAATCATAATAAATGAGACAACTTAAGCTATTATTGGCCTAATCTAATAAAAGGAAAAAGCACCTAAGTTTAAATGAATAAAGTAAAAGGACCTAATTATGCAATTAATTAAATAATCTCCTAATTACTCCAACATCTATACACTTTATTCTAAATATTCTACACAATGGATTAAAGGGAATAATCTGGTAATTGCAGGGCATAGCAAGTCTCTAGAGATAGTATCTCATCTCCCGCACTACAATGGCAGATGAATATTTGATGTGCTCAAACAAAATTGAATGATTACATAGGCACCCATAGATGCTAACATAATATTCATCTCCTCATGTTGATCTAGGGTGCAGTGTGCAAAAACTATTCTTCTACCATTAATTAGAATAAAAAGTAAATCCTCTTTGTGCCTTCCATTCTATCGGCTATTCCATTTTGATGGGATTTATTTATTAAACTTTGAACGTTGCATATAGTGTGTGTATGTGATATCTTAAAGTAAAATATAAGTGTAAGTAGGCCAGCTAACAGTTCTCGATGGTTGCATGATTGTATTCCTTTTTGAATCTAAGAAATAAGAGTTAACTCACTAGCTAGGGGCCTTATTTTAATTCAAATATTCACCTAAGGTAGAAAAAGATTTTGAAGTTCATTACAAAATTCATATCCTCCATTTTTGAAAAAGAATTATGAGAAGATAAGGAGATGGATGAGATGAGCAGACAATTTGCATAACCTTCTACAAAGAAATCCATTATTCGTGAAATCAAGAATTTTTGGTATGCGATGTATTTTTTCAGAGAAGTCTTGTTTTCAAGATAAGTTATCTGATGTTCTTATTTTCATAAATTCAAAGGAACTCACAAAATGAAGTTAAGTTTAATCTTATTAAACCTATTTCCTCAAAACTAAATTGAATAATGAAATACTACCTCAACTGGCTTGCAGAAAGAAGCCTCCTTGAATACTTCCCATCCCTCTCCCATTTCCAGGTTTCTTGAGAAGGTACCGCCATCCTGTTTCTGATACCTAGATTACTCAAAGGTTGGTGGAATTTCGCACCATGATTATTCTGGTCCCGGCAATCCAATTGCCAAGAAGAGGAAGGATATTCAGTCAAGTTCCTAGTCCAAGACAAAAGAAAAGCATTTTTCAGGACTACTCTCCTATGAAGCTGAAGGTTTCACATTGGAAAATCTGATGTTGCTCCTTCCAGTAGCAATGATCCTTTGATGAGTAGGAATTAAAAAGGAGGAGAATTCTGGTAATTTGTGCTCCTATCTCAAGAAAATGAACAATAACTCGTTGAGTATTTTCCAGAAGTCTCTAAAGATAGGCCCTCCGGGATCTTATTATATCCATCCATGAGCTTTTTCATACACCAACAGCAACCTGTCTCACCTGGAACAAGGCGCGGAAAGAAGGCTTTTTGAAAATCAGTCAGACACTCTAAATGTGATTGATACTAATATTGTGATCTAGAATATGTTCATGCATGCACTGGTTAATGATTTAATTGGCATGCTGAAGCAATTCCATTATTGGATTTTCCACAAAAAGCTACAGAACTGGAAACAGAAAACGAGCTCCAGATTTCAAGTCAGAAAATGATTTCGGGGGTGTCTCTAACCCTCTCTGTTATTTTTCATGCTTGTTGTCTTATACTGTTGGTGCCCTTGGATAAATGTTTATCTTTGAAAGTAAATAGTGTAATTATGGGATTTTTGCCTTTTTCAAATAATTTTTTTAAATTTATCCAAAACAGCAGAACA
Source organism: Thuja plicata (assembly GCA_018584345.1). Taxonomy (NCBI): domain Eukaryota; kingdom Viridiplantae; phylum Streptophyta; class Pinopsida; order Cupressales; family Cupressaceae; genus Thuja; species Thuja plicata. Next base: position 246,830 of record MU224384.1, read on the forward strand.
ATAAATATAAAAAATATTTTCATAGCCTTATTGATCGACACAATCTCCCTCCTACATTGGAGATGAGTATGCCTAAAGGCCTAAATGCATGTTTGTCATGATAGGAACTAAAAGAATCTCATTGATTTTGGATGCAATGATTGCTATAAAGATTTTATCTTCTTCAAAGTAGCAAAATTTTAAAATTGACTTATCATGGATGCAAATAACCTGTACCTCAGAAAAAATCCAAATGAAAAAATGAAACTGGCACTTCCTCTTCAAGGCACAGTAGCTGGAAACTCCTCTGCCCCTCATCGGGCACCGTATCCCCATATTCATATCCATATCCGTATCAGATACAGATACAATATAGCATGGATACACATCGGATTCCCTACCCATGTGTGCCCAAAAATCCTTAATTTTTCAAATGTGCCAAATACTATGTGATTTGATTTTTTTTAAACTTCACATAAATCTTAATTTATAACAAACTTCAATCATGCAACTTTTTTTAGTTGGTATAAACAAAATCCTACACCAAATGTCAAAGACAACTCAAATGTTTTTCTATTTCAGCTAGCCATTTTTTTGGGTTATCTTCGAAAGCAACTCTATCAATTTTTTAATATTATAAATATTTAAATCAACTTTTAATTATGTATGTAGCAATTATGTCTCTATTGCTTTTGAAGTAATAAAAATATCACGTAATAACTTAGGAAATTGTGTTAAATATATGTGTATTTGTTTTTTATGATTGCCGTATACAACCGTATCCATATTGGGAGTCTTAAAAAAAAGGCCGCATCTGTATCCGATACCGTACCCATATTTGTATCCATATCCATATCCATGCAACTTTGCTTCTAGGAGATGGACCAGGAGAGGAATCTGAAATGTAAATCATAATACTTCTGAACAGTCAAATTCTGAAGGATCCTAACTAGCTTTACGTTTTCAAGTTGTGTGTGTTGTCTTCATCAACTGAAATAAAACTCAAACCAAAAAAACCTTAACTACTTCAAATTTTCTTTTTATCAATTCAAATAAAGCGCAAACAGAAAAATAAAACTCAAACTTGAGATGGACCCACTACATGAATCCCACATGTGGAACACAGATACTTCTACACAGTTGAATCCAGAAGAATCCAATTTTTTTTTTTTGGGCAAAGGTGGCAAGCCACTAATATATTAATATTTATAAAACTGGTTCAAGAGCTCCTGGAGGAAAGAACCAGTGAAGAAAACCCTCATTCCTTGCTCAGATTACAAAAAAATATACCTAAAATAGTACTACTAAAAAACATGCTTACAAGAATCCAAAATTATTGTCACATTGAGGAAAAATATAACTTAGGTAAAAAATCTAAACTATCCCAAATTTTCTAAATTGTTCTCATTAGTTCAAATCTAACTCAAGCTAAACTATTTTAAATTTTATGTATATTGTTTTAGTCATTTCAAATGAAACTCAAACATAAAAACAAAACCTGAACTTCTTATCCCTGAGGATAGAGATATCTGGAAAAAGAGATGCAAATATTTCTAGCAATCGAATTCAGAAGAATCCAAACTTAATTTCATACCATGGAAAATTAAAATTAAAAACCCAAACCGTTTCAATTTTTCTGTGTGTTGGTTTTCTCAATTCGAATAAAGCCCGAACATAAATTAAAATTAAACAAGTTCAATTTTTTTGTTCCTGTTTTCCTCGATTCAAACAAGACTCAAAAAGAAAAACAAGACATTGACTTATTATCTCTGAAAGCAGCTGCGGTAGAGAGTTTCAAAACCTGAGATGAAAATACTTCTACCCAGAGCAATTCAAAAGAGTCCAACCTTACTTTTTTACAGTGCAACAAGCTTGACTTGAAAACCTAAACCACTTCAAATTTTCTGTACTTGTTTCATCATCAATTCAAAAAAAGATCCAGACAGAAAGACAAAATCTAAACTTCTTCCCTTTACTGATGGATCCAATAGAGAGCTCTAATACACAAAAGGAACAATAAAACCTAAACTGTTTTAAATTTTCTGTCTATTTTCATCAATTCAAATTAAACTCGTATAAATAGATTAAAGCTATTTTATTCTCCCTCAATTTAAATAAACAAGAGAGATCCAACAAGCTGGACACGGCGACATCTACACACTGGAATTCGGAAAATTTTATACTGCGGGATAACTACAGTTAAGCCACAAAATAAACTATTTCATATTTTCTGTGAGTAGTTTTCATCAATTCAAATCCAATTTTAACAGAAGAACATAACTAAACCATTCCAATTTTTCTGTGGAGTTTTCGTCAATTCAAATAAAAATTAATCAGAAAACTAAAACCCAATGTTCTTCGCCCTCAAAATGGTTTGGGTATGGATATCAGACACGCCAGACACAAATACTTCTACACAATCAAATCCAGAAGAACCCACACTTACACGGTATAGAAAAATTACCCTCAAATCAAAAACCTAAATTATTTCAAGTTTTCTTTTATCTTCTTCAATTCCAATAAAGTCAAAATAGAAAATAAAACTTGAAATATTACAATTTCCGTTTTTATTTTCGGCTATTCAAATAAAATTATAATATTATGTATTTCTTTCTTGTTCTTCTCGTTTATAAAATTCAAAAAGAAAATTACAAGCTAAACGTCTTCAAAATTCTCAGGAGACCAAAACCTATAGTACGTCAAAAATTCTGTTGCTTGTTTTCGTCGATTCAGAGAAATTGAAAGAAAATGCATCAAAAGATCAGACAACGAACCGTGTTGTGCGTCTCGTTGTCAAGTTGCATTGCAGGCCAGAGATTTTCAAAAACTTGCGGGCTTCTATACACAGACCCTGGCGCAAGATGATGCCTGATGACTTCTCCAGCATCAAAAGACACCGTCCCCATGTAAAGCAACATTCCTGATATATAAATCAGCGGTGCGAACAAAAATAGTCCGTGACGCTTCAGAAGCACAGAGAGCAAAAGCAACGCTAATTTCTGCGTAAACGTCTTGGCGGCCGGGTGTGGCCCGACACCGCCCTGCATGCGTCCGCTCTTGTTTCTCCCATGCCTCAAACGCGGCGAAGACCGCCTCGGTGAAGACGGAGGCGATGGCGAGCCGTGTGCGCTGCTTGACAGGCGGTTGTACGCATTCATTTCTGTATCTTCTTTTCTTATGCATTTAACTCCGTTTCCGCAGACCTAAAAATCAATCTGTTATCGTTATCTCTGAACTTATCGTTGTTTTCGCTTGAAACCTTTATTAAAAATATTATTTCCTTGTGAATTTACCGCCGTTTTCAAGAATTTCGAGACTTCAAAGCCGCTTACAATCTCTCAAAATAATATGCTGTTTTCTTGCTGAATAATTATCCCGTTTACTCCGCCGCGCAACATCCACGAAACCTCACTTGAAATAATCTCGAAATCTCTATGGTGTTCTTGGGCATTCAAACTCCATCTACTACGCCGTGCCGAGGTTCGATCCGCGTACAAAGCGTGCATTAAAAACTATCAAAACTTCGTATCCTTGTACATTCAACGCTCATTTCTTCAAAGATTCCTTCCGTGACTAAACACGCCTTAGAATCTCTTTAAGCCTCCCAAAATTTTCCCCTCTCGTGCGTCAAATGTTGTTTTCTGTACTTCCTCAACTCGCCCAAACTCGATCTGTGCATCCACCAGACTTTGAAATCACACAGAAAACTCTAAAATCTTTTCTCGTTTTCTTCGGCGTTACGTATCAAAACATCTGTCAAATCTTTTTCAAATTTTCTTCCGCTTTTTTATTTTCGTTTTTTTTTTAAAGCCTGGACTCTTTCCTCGGTTTTTTCTGTTCCTACTTATATTATTTTGAATATTATCTTTTTTTCGTAACTCTTGCTTAATATCTGTCAATTTCTCATTTTCTTGAGCTGTTAGCGAAGATTTTTCAGTTCTTTTCCAATTTTCTTCAGCTTTTTCTTCAAATTTCTGGAATCTCTTTTCATTTCATTCTCTGCTCTTACTCAATTTCTCATTTTCATCAGCTCTTACCGAAGATTTTTCAATTCTTTTTCAATTTTTTTCAGCTCTTACTTTAAATTTCTCACATCCTCGGCATATAAACGTCATCATTTTAAAATCTCTCAAATCCTTTTTATTGTTTTATTTGTTGACGCCGCTATCGCTGGCATTCAAATTGTTGACCGTGGGGTTTAAACTGTGGTTAATTATTTCGCTTAATTTTGTTGCTAACTTTTCTTAATGTGTAAGACTCCCAATTGACTGAACATGACACGCGCCAGTTGCTCAAATCTTCTGAAGGACATTGTCAGATGGTAAATATTTCGGCTTTTATTTTTACTTTACACATTTAAGTTACTCGCATGCCTTGCCAAGTTAAGAGTGCTTTCATGTGATATAAAACTAGCTTATATATACTTCTATATAATACGTCAAGAGTAATAGTGTGCTTATTTTTCGTGTGGATTAAGGATGATTAAAATAGGCGCTTCGAGAAGGATTACTCTCAGCGTATTATATATATAAGTATATATAAGCTAGTAGCAGTCGCGGCACAACATGGAAGACATTTTATGATTAATGGTTATAGTTAGAGTTAGGGTTAGGGTTACAATTAGGGTTAGGGTTAGGGTTACAGTTACGGTTAGGGTTAGGGTGATTTTTATAGTTAGGGTTAGGATTAGGGTGATTTTTATGGTTATGATCAGGGTTAGGGTTAGGGTAATTTTTATAGTTAGGATGTACAGTTATGGGTTAGGATTAGGGTTAGGGTTAGGATTAGGGTTAGGGTGATTTTTACGGGTAGGGTTAGGGTTAGAGTTATAGCTAGGATGATTTTTTATGGTTAGGATGCATGACATGGGTTTGGTTTAGAGTTAGAGTTTGGATTAGGGTTAGAGTTAGAATTAGGGTTAGGTTAGGGTTAGGGTTAGAGTTACGGTTAGGTTATACGGTTATGGGTTAAGGTTAGGGTTAGGGTTAGGGTTAGAGTTAGGTTTAGGATTATAGTTAGGGTTAGGGTTAAGATAGGGTTAGGGTATTTTTAGGATTAGGATTAGGGTTAGGGTTAGGGCAATTTTTTATGTTGGAATATACAGATAGGGTTAGGGTGATTTTTATAGTTAGGGTTAGGGTTAGGGTGATTTTTAGGGTTAGGATTAGGGTTAGAGTTATAGTTAGGGTGATTTTTATGGTTAGGATGTACGATTATGAGTTTGGGTTAAGGTTAGAGTTAGGGTTAGGGTTAGAGTGAGGGTTAGTGTTAGGATTAGTGTTAGGGTTAGGATTAGGGTGATTTTTACGGTTAGGGTGTATGGTTATGGGTTTGGGTTAGGGTTAGGGTTAGGGTTAGAGTTAGGGTTAGTTTTAGGGTTAGAGATAGGGTTATGATTAGGGTTAGGGTTAGGGTGATTTTTATAGTTAGGATTAGTGTTAGGGTTAGAGATAGGGTTATGATTAGGGTTAGGGTTAGGGTGATTTTTATAGTTAGGGTTAGAGTTATAGTTAGGATGACTTTTTACGGTAAGGATGCACGGTATGGGTTTGGGTTAGGGTTAGAGTAAGGATTAGGGTTAGAATTAGAGTCAGAGTTAGGGTTAGGATGTACAATTTATGAATATGGTGTAGGGTGAGGGGTAAGATTAGTATCATCTTAATGGTTAGAGCAAGGGTTAGGGTTAGGGTTATAGTTAGGGTTACGATGATATTTACGGTTAGGATGTACAGTTATGGGTTTGGGTTAGGATTAGAGTTAGGGTTAGGGTTAGGGTTAGGATTAGGGTTAGGGTTAGAGATAGGGTTAGGGTTAGGCTGATTTTTATGATTAGGGTTAGGGTAATTTTATAGTTGATATTAGGGTAAGGATTAGGGTTAGAGTTAGAGTTAAGGTTAGTGTTAGAGTTAGGTTTAGGGTTAGAGATTGGGTTACGGTTAGGGTTAGGGTTAGGGTATTTTTAAGGTTAGGGTTAGAGTTATGGTTAGGGTGATTTTTATGGTTAGGATATACAGTTATGGGTTTGGGTTAAGGTTAGAGTTAGGGTTAGGGCTAGAGATAGGATTAGAGTTAGGGTTAGGGCTAGGGTGATTTTTATAGTTAGGGTTAGGGTTAGAGTTATGGTTAGGGTGATTTTTAAGGTTAGGATATATGACTATGGGTTTGGGTTAGGGTTAGGGTTAGAGTTATGGTTAGGGTAATTTTTACAGTTAGGGTTAGAGGTAGAGTTAGGGTAGTGTTATGATATAAAGTTTAGGAATATGGTGTAGGGTGAGGGGTAGGATTCATATCATCTTAATGTTTAGAATAATAGTTAGGGTTATAATTAGGGTTACAGTAATTTTTTTAGTTAGGATGTACAATTATGGGTTTGGGTTAGGGTTAGAGTTAGGCTTAGGGTTAGGGTTAGGGTAATTCTTATCATTAGGTTGTAGTGTTTAGGAATAAGGTCTAGGGTGAGAGGTGGGATTAGTATCATCTTACAGGTTAGAGTTAGGGTTAGGTTGGGATTATTTTTATGGTTTGGATTAGTTTTAGGCTTATAATTAGAGTTAGGGTTAGGGTTAGGGTTAGGATTAGGGTTAAAGATAGGGTTAGTGTTAGGGTTAGTTTTATGGTTAAGATTAGGGTTAAGGTTAGGGTTATAATTAGAGTTAGAGTTAGGTTTAGGGTTAAATGGTAAGGGTGAGGGTTAGAGTTTGGGTTTGGGTTTGGGTGAGGGTGAGGGGTCAGAGTTAGGGGTAGGATGAGATTAAGGTCGTGGTTTGGGATAGGATGTTATGTTTACAGTTAGCTAGTGTAACATTAAGGGTAAAAATAATGTTCTAGTAAATGCTTAGTACAATTAGGGTTTGGGAAGATGGTTTAGAATTAGGTGTATTATTAGTATATTAGTTAGGTGGAGACTTAGGTTTAGATTTTGAGTTAGTTTACTATCGTGGTAAGGGTTAGGAGTAAGGTTTACAGTTAGGTTTGAATCAGACGTGGTGTTGTGGTTAAGTTTAATATTTGGTTGACTGTTAGAATGAGATTAGGGATGTGGTCACCGATCAGATGTAGGTTTAGATTTATCATTAATATAATAGGTAGTGTGAGATTTAGGTGTATGTTTAGACTATTTGGTTAGGGTAAGGGTTTGGTATAGTTTTATAACATTGATTATATATAGGTGATAGTTACTATTATATTTAGGCTTACGACTGGGGTTAGGGGTTAGAGTTACAATTAGGGGATAATCTTAGGGTGACTGTTATAACAAGATAACGAACATAGATAGTGATAGGATGTATGGTGTACATGTAGGATTTGTATCACACTAAGGATTTGTATCACCCTTTTCCCACTAAGGGTTTAGAGTTAGGATCAATATCGTACTTATTAGTATTAGAGTTATGATTAGAGTTAGTGATGTAATGTAG
>MU224384.1:254584-273511 GCA_018584345.1 Thuja plicata
ACATAATCAATTGATAACGATGCATTCTCCACGAATTTGATTATATTTGTGCATGATTCTTTAATTATTCATGCACACTTGTCAAATTCAGTCTCAAAGAAATCATTTGAGGCCACTGAAGCATTCGGGCTCGTATCAATGATGTTTGACTCTCTGTCGGAGGCAACCATAGTTCGACTGGTATGCTGCAAATTTTTAAACAAATATCAATCTATAGAAATAATTAGAATAAAAAGTACATTTATTTTATAAATTGAAAAAAATGAAATCAATAATGTTTAAAATAAGATAATAGATGACGTAGTATGATGAATTGTGAGCAAAACTATTTTAACAACCATAAGAAATTAAAAAAAATTAAGTAACCATGTTGCATTATAATGTGGAACTCTACATGTTTATGTTACATTGAAATATTGGAAAATATGACGGCATTTTTGTCTATATATTAAAATTATATTTCAAATAAGAGTAATATTATTTTTGAATTAAAATATTTAAATATTACGCTATAAATATAATATATTAAAATTTTAGAAAATATGATGGCATTGCCATCCATATAAAAACATTATAAACTAAAACTAAAATATTATAAAGTAAATTATAACTATAAATGTAAAACATAAAAAAGTAAATCTAAAACTAATATATAAAATATATCTAAAACATAAAAAAGTAAATAAAACATTAAAACATTATAAACTAAATCTAAATCTAAATGGCAACATTGCCTTCTATATTTTAAAATACTAAAAAGTAAATATAAATATTAAACTTTAATCTAAATCTAAATATTTAAATTGTATACAAAAATAAAGTAATTAAAGAAATAAATATGAAAGACTCTTCAAATTCCTCTTTGCATGCTTGTCTCTCCAAATTCCTCTTTAAATCCGAAAAAGCATGCAAATTTTTTCTAAAAATTAATTTTCTTCAAATGTCATTTGGCACTCCTTTATTTTCGGCCTTTTATGATTTTATATTTCTATTTTTATTTTTATTTTGGATTTTTATAATGCTATTTGGCATTTTTTAAGTTTATAAAATCAAACTAATTAAATAAATAAATATGAAAGACTCTTCAAATTCACTTGTTTCTCCAAATCCGAAAAAAATATGCAATTTTTTTTTTTTAAATAATTTTCTTCAAATGCCATTTTGCACTCCTTTACTTTCGGCCTTTTATGACCTTATATTTTGATTTTTTTATTTTTTTTCAGATTTTTCTAATGTCATTTGGCATTTTTGAATTTTTTTAAAAAATAAAAATATTAAAAAATAATATTTAAATAAAAAAGGTAATATTTAAATAATAAATGTAATATATTGAAATTTTTAAAACAATGACAGCCTATAAAAACATTATAAATTAAAATTAATCATTATAAAGTAAATTTAAAACATTAAAAATTAAATCTAAAATTAATATATAAAATATATCTAAAACATTATAGACTAAATCTAAATCTAAATGACAATATTGCTCTCCATATTTTAAAATATTAAAAAGTAAATGTAAATATTAAACCTAAACCTAAATCTAAATCTAAATATTAAATCTAAATCTAAATATTTAAAGTAAATCTAAATATTTAAACTATATATAAAAACAAAGTAATTAAAAAAATATAGACTAAATCTAAATTTAAATGACAATATTATAAATATTAAACCTAAATCTAAGTATAAATCTATATATTTAAACTATATACAAAAATAAAGTAATTAAAGAAATAAATATTTCACCTTTAAATCTCCTCTAAAACTATCTCACTACTACTCTGCAAAACAACAAATTAAATGAGAGAAGAACTCTTTTATAATTTGAGAGCATCTCCTCTTCTTCCCCAAAGGATGCCTCGTTGCATGCCTTGTCTCTTCAAATTCCCCTTTGCATGCTTGTCTCTTCAAATTCCTCTTTACATGCTTGTCTCTCCATATCCAAAAAAAAATATGCAATTTATTTTAAAAAAATTAGTTTTCTTCAAATGCCATTTGGCACTCCTCTATTTTCAGCCTTTTATGACCTTATATTTTGATTTTATTTTATTCAAATATTTCTGTCTATATATTAAAATTATATTTCAAATAAGAGTAATATTATTTTTAAATAAAAATATTTAAATATTACACTATAAATATAATATATTAAAATTTTAGAAAATATGACGACATTGCCATCCATATAAAAACATTATAAACTAAAACTAAAATATTATAAAGTAAATTATAATTATAAATCTAAAACATTAAAAAGTAAATCTAAAACTAATACATAAAATATATCTAAAACATTAAAAAGTAAAAAAATATTAAAACATTGTAAACTAAATCTAAATCTAAATGGCAACATTGCCTTCTGTATTTTAAAATACTAAAAAATAAATATAAATATAAAACCTTAATCTAAATCTAAATCTAAATATTTAAATTGTATACAAAAATAAAGTAATTAAAGAAATAAATATGAAAGACTCTTCAAATTCCTCTTTGCATGCTTGTCTCTCCAAATTCATTTCTAAATCCGAAAAAGCATGAAATTTTTTTTTAAAAATTAATTTTCTTCAAATGTCATTTGACACTCCTTTATTTTCGGCCTTTTATGGTCTTATATTTCTATTTTTATTTTAATTTTGGATTTTTCTAATGCCATTTAACATTTTTAAAGTTTATAAAAGCAAAGTAATTAAATAAATAAATATGAAATGCTCTTCAAATTCATCTTTGCATGCTTGTCTCTCCAAATTTCTCTCCAAATCCGAAAAAACATGCAATTTTTTTTAAAAAAACTAATTTTCTTCATATGCCATTTTGCACTCCTTTATTTTCGACCTTTTATGGCCTATATTTTGATTTTTTTTATTTTCGAATTTTTCTAATGTCATTTGACATTTTTAAAGTTTTTTTTTTAAATTAAAATATTAAAAAATAATATTTAAATCAAAAAGGTGATATTTAAATAATAAATGTAATGTATTGAAATTTTTGAAAATATGGCAGCATATAAAAATATTATAAATTAAAATAATCAATAAATCTAAAACATTAAAAAGTAAATCTAAAATTAATATATTAAATATATCTAAAACATTAAAAAATAAATAAAAATATTAAAACATTATAGACTAAATCTAAATGACACTATTGCTCTCCATATTTTAAAATATTAAAAAGTAAATGTAAATACTAAACCTAAATCCAAATCTAAATATTAAATCTAAATCTAAATATTTAAAATAAATCTAAATATTTAAAGTAAATGTAAACATTTAAACTATATACAAAAACAAAGTAATTAAAGAAATATAGACTAAATCTAAATCTAAATGACAATATTATAAATATTAAACCTAAATATAAATATTTAAACTATATACAAAAACAAAGTAATTAAAGAAAATAAATATTTCACCTTTAAATCTCCTCCAAAACTATCTCTTCAATTCTCCTCTAAAGCTCTTACTACTCTGCAAAATAACAAATTAAATGAGGGAAGAACTCTTTTATAATTTGAGAGCATCCCCTCAACTTCCCCAAAGGATGCCTCTTTGCATGCCTTGTCTCTTCAAATTCCCCTTTGCATGTTTGTCTCTTCAAATTCCTCTTTGCATGCTTATTTCTCTAAATCCGAAAAAGCATGCAATTTTTTATAAAAAAAAATTAGTTTTCTTCAAATGTCATTTGACACTCCTATATTTTTGGCCTTTTATGACCTTATATTTTTATTTTATTTTATTTTCGAATTTTCCTAATGCCGTTTGACATTTTTGAAGTTTTTTTTTTTTTTCATTTTGTAATTTTTTTTTGTAACTCCCACCAAACCTTTTTTTTATTTTCGGCTTTTATCAATGTCATTTGGCATTTTGAGAAATGTAACTGCGTCCTAATCTTTTTTAAAATGCATTTTTTTAAATTGTTTTTTTTTTCTAAATTCTATTTGTTTTAGATTATGAATGGTTTTTTATGCTTATTGTAACTGTCAGGAATGCCAACCACTTCTTTTTTATGTACACGGAATATTCCTGAGAATATGCCCATGCTGGGAATTCAGTTTGTGCTCCCATTGTAAGAACACCTCTCGGCGTAAAAAACTATTTGACGTAAATCATGATACCACGCTGCGAAGTTTGTGTCGTTTAAATTATATTTTTCCATTTTTTTTAATTTTTTTTGGAGAAGACTGAATTGAATTGAAGGATTTTAATGATGTCCACGAGACCAAACAATCTAAGGGACCACAGAATCACAGCCTTAAGTTATCTCAATTCCTTTCCATTTCTAACATTCTGCAATGTATCTTGACAATCAAACTAGCAGTCTGGTTTATCTTATCCTCCCTAAATAAACTATGCATGTTGTCAACATTCGGAATGGTTTCATACTAAGTCTGGATGTCATCATACAACGTGCACTCTATGACAAAATGTCATTCAGTTTCAATCACACATGTCTCGCAGAACTTGCAAATTATTTCTTCGCACTCCTCTTTGGGCCTTTTCATCTACCTGTCTCGCATCTGAAATGATGAGAACCCATCCTCAATTGAGCCGCCAACAGCTTAGCTTTCCCTTTAATAGTTGGCCCTAGGTAAGCCTTCTCACCATGTTCCCAGGTTGGGTTGAACACTTTGATGTAATGAAACTTTTTTCGACCCATGTTATTAGTCCACGTGGCAGCCCAAAATTTTTCTATGACAAACTTTTTTATTTCCACGTTGGTATTAGGGCATTCTTGTAGCTTGATGTTCCACTTACTCAACCACTTTATGTTTTGTTTCATCCATGTTTTCTTCCTACAGTCCAAGCCCTCTTCCATCACAATTTTGGGTCATCATTGGTTATCCATGTTTCCAAGTTTCTTTAAATAACTTATTAGTCGAGTTATCGTTGTCGCCTTCAACAGAAAAATACTTGCTTCTGCTAATAGAATTTTATAAGGCACCAAAGTCTTGACTTTGAGACTGCTTGTGATTAAGTGTTTCTTAATCATCTCTAACTATCTCCATCCAAATTTTGTCACGCTGCCTCTCCAAACTTTGCAATCATAAAGGACAACCGAAGTGACTAGCAAAACTAATAGAGTTCTCTTGGTTTTCCAATCCTAAAGCTCAGGATTTTTGCATCTATTCTGAAAAGGTAAGACAATTTTCACCCTCCTTGTATCCTCTTCGCTCTACAAGTCTCCCAGTCGAGCCTATAGTGGAAGTTAATCCCCAGGTATTTGTATTCTTTCACAATTTCTAACGGGTTGCCTTCAAAAAGGAAGGAAAAATGGTTTTCCTTCCTCTTCAAAGAAAAAATCATAATTTCCATTTTGGCGATGTTCACCTGCATCCCCACTTCCTAACAAAAGTCCTCCAAAGCCCCTAAATGGCCCCTTTGTTGGCATATTGGCAAAGTTGAATGATGGTTGTGTTGGCATTGATATCAACAACATAGCACAAGGATTGGTCAGAGGAAGTAATCAGACGAGTTATTTGCTTGATGCTAACTTAATTGTTGCAAGTTAGCCAGTGAAGTAGAATGTTCAAAGGTTCGGTGAGAAGCGGATATTGCAGAGATGAAGTCGTGCAAGCATTAGGAAGATGTTTTCGACGCTCACCCAAAGTTACAGAAGATTTTATGATGATTTGTATAGGTAACCAGGTTGCAGAAGGTGACTAACAGACATGATGACAAATTGTGTCAACAGGAAGACATAAAGAGGTCTGGGGTGCTTAGTAAAGATAGAATCTCATGGAGCGAACCTAGGAGTGTGTTGGAGACATACTAAGGTGTCTTCAACTCAGAGGGTTTATAATTCAGAGGTCTGCAAGGCATAATTTTATTGTCTCGGAGTCTTAGTGACAGTGTTCTCGATGTGCAGAGGAAAAAGGGTTGGCAAATCCAATGGCTGGGATGGATTTGTTTGTCAGAATGTTTATCATGATGCTATAGGATGTTCTTGAAGTAGGTGCTTGATGAGTTGATGATACACATGGATCAGAAGGATCAAATTGGTGAGATTTTTGGTGAATAATAATATTTTCATTATTATTTTTTCTTGGTCGCCTTAGTAGGTAAATCGTGTTGCACAAGTGTTAAATCGTGAAATCTGGAAGATTTGTGATCTCGAGGAGATGGTTATAGAGTGTGGTCAAGATTAAGCGGACAAATATGGATTTGAATTAAGAAATTTCGCACATTGATTGAAGAGATAATGAATTAGGTTTTGTCAACCTAGTTCTTGGTATAAAATGATGAATTAGGGCAAATTCAAGTTGCAGATCATTGATGCAGATGCTAGAGGTGACTAGCGAAGGGAGAGCCTGATTTAGAGGTATTCATAAGTGTTTCAACAAGGGGTTGAACAGAGATCTGCATTGTGCTACATTGGAATTGTATCAGACATAAGGTAGATGTCACTTACATAGTTCACAAAAGGTTTATAGATCATTGTAGTGATCAGATTGTAAGGCAGTGAGCCTTCCTCAAGGTTGTAGCCCGAGGCTTTTCATTTGAATAGTGAGCCCGAATACATGTGCATTCCCCATATATTGTAATAAGGTTATACTTTGTACAAGGTATTTTCTTATTATGGGTAAACAACCCCACCGTTGTTTTTCCCCTGACAGGGTTTTCACGATAAAAATCGTGTCTCAAGTGTGTGATTGTGATTCTGATTTGTGTATGCATGTATATTTTCTACTTGAGTAATCATATCAGAATATAGGATATTCATGCTTGAAGAGTTTTAGTGACAAAGGGGTAAAAGATTAAAGTTTTGAAAACAACTAATTCTCCCCCCCCCCTCCTCTCTTAGTTGTTTATTGTCATAATATTAACAATTGGTATCGAAGCTTTGGTCCCTTGAAGGAAGCCTAACAACTTGAGGGAGATCATATATGACAACTTACAAGGACAGTCCTAGGTTTGAGGGAACAAACTATCCTATATGGAATGGACAAATGATAACTCATCTAGGATACATTGGAAATGACCATTGGACCATCACAAAGAACTCCTACACTCCTCCTGTAGATCTATCTACAACTACACCAGATGAGAAGTAGTTTGAGTACAACATCATAGCAAAGGAAGCATTGCTGAGTGCCCTATTAGATACAAAGTATACAAATGTAATGGAATTAGAGATTTCTCATGAGATATGGACAAAGTTAGAAACCCCACATGAAGGTGATGCATGTGTCAAGAAAGCTAATCTACAAAGCCTAAAGGGAAGGTATGAATCTCTGAGAACGTCTGAAGATGAGAACATTAGCTCTTACATGTTGAAAATAAATGAATTAGTTTGCAACATCAGATGTGTTGGTGGTGTATTGGATGAAGGAGAGATTGTTTCAAAAGTGTTGAGATCTTTGCCTCCTGCATACATGAGCAAAGTTGTTGCTATTGAAGAAATCATAATTGTTTATGTTCTAACAAGGGATACATTGGTTGGTAAGCTAACTACTTTTGAAATGAGTGATTTTAGTGATTCTCTACCCAAAGTTGAATCAACTTTCAAAGCTACTATATCAGGAAGAGGCATGCATAGATTAGATCAAGGTGAAGGGTCTACAAGAAGAGTATTAAAATATGAAAGGGAAAAATAGAGCTTGAAAAAAAAGAAAGAGAGCTTCAAGAATTGGAGGTACTGGTTGCAAGAAGACTAACAAACAGATCTGGTAAGTACAAAGGAAAATGTCTTTTAAATGCTTTTGGTGTAAAAAGATAGGACATTGTGCCTCTAGCTATCTAGAGAGATTCCCTAAGCATAAGTCTGATAAGTCTAAAGATGAGAATAAGGGTTATTATATTGCTAATGATGAGGGAGTCACTAATGTTGAATTAGATAATGAAGATAAACTTGTTTTTGTTGCAATCATGGAGAATGAATCTAAGACAACAGATATGAAGTCAAATGCTAATGTTAACAATCATGTTGAAGATGTAATGGTTAAGAGTGAAGATAAACTTGTTTTTGTTGCAATCACGGAGAATGAATCTAAGACAACATATATGAAGTCAAATGCTAATGTTAACAATCATGTTGAAGATGTCATGACCAATGTTGTTGTCTTGTGTTCTTCCATATAAATTGACCACAACTCTTAATTAGTAGGTCTCCCACGATATCTCGATAGCTTTATATTTGTTTCCACAACCAAATGTGAGTGGTGAATAATCTTCTTATGTGTTTCGTAGACTTCGAATGTAGGCAAACCATTCTTCCTTGTTAATTATTTTCGTAACCACTGCCAACAACTACAACCGAACCTGTAGGATAATGATAGCCATCATAATCTTCTCTTGGTTGTACTAACTTATGTTTGGTCTCAACACATCTAGCCAACCAATACTTTGTTTCCTCTTCATTGATCTCAGGTGCAACAACAACATACACATGTCCTGCAAATTAAAATAAAATGGCTAATTGTCATGTGAAATAAACTTATAGAAAAACAAATTACCATAATAAACTTAGACGGATAATTATATTCAAATATAAAGTGACATAAAAAAAAATACAATTACATTCTTGTACAAGATCTGAAACTCGATCATAACCCTCTAATACAAATAGTTGATCATTGTCTTTAAGTGTTGTTTCATATTGCTCGTATGTTTGAGCGGGTGTCATGGATCTGTGTTTCCATCCTTCGACTCATTCTTTATTCTCACATGCATCTCAATCAACTGAAATACAAAATTGACAAAAACATGCCAGCTCTCTTCACCACAGTGTCCACGTGCTTGCATCAAAACTCTTAAATGAATATCATGATGTTGATCCACTAATTGTATCACAATCAAGTCTAGGTGGAATGTCATTTTCTTTGATTAATGAAAATAATCGTTTAATTCTACAGTTCTTGTTTGATCCTACAGATAATTTTGAATTGCACCAATCCACAATAGCACATGCATCTTTAAATTTGGTTATATCCTTAAATTTTAATTTCTCTAGCCAAAATTCTTTTAACACATGCACCAGTTCCGTCATGTTCTCCTTTACCATGTCCAGCTTCAAAAAAACTCCACATATGTGGTATATTAGTTTTTTCCTTGTGAGTCCTACTAAGCCAATAAAACATTTGAGCATTCTTGAATTGTCCTATACAATTATCCGACCATATGAAATGTTCTCTCATCTGGATTTTATGTTCTCTTAAATTAATTTTTGTTTTTCAAAACGATACTGAACAAACTCAGATGAGTGGATTCGATTATCACTCAAATAAAAATGATTCTCTCTGACAATTTTTCTATCCTCCTCTGTACTATCATGTGCATGTCTATAAAAAATATGAATAAACATGGTGACTTGCATTGAATTGTAGTATTGATCCTGACTTTCCTATTGTGGAGCAATAGTATAGGGGTAAAAGCACAATATTGTGTCACACTTTTATAAAGGAAAATGTTAAGAGCACCAAAATTGTTCAACTTTAACGACATAAAAGTGAGATTTTGTTTGGAATTTGAAGATGATGTAAACTGATGAAATGTGTAAAATTGGATGAAGTTTATGCCTTTTTTTTTTTTTAATATTGAACAATTATTTATATATTTTTTTTTAATTTTAAAGTCTAATTTTCAATTATTGTAAAACGCTGCAAATTAGGGGATCTACCTCCCACCAAAAAACTATATGTAATTAATCTTTATTTCCTTTGATTTAAAAATATGTTGTAGATGACATGTTTAGGCAGTGCAAAAAAAAAAAAGATTGGTTTTCGATGTATAGTTTGTCCGTTATAACTAATCAAAGTCGAACTTACCAGAAATTGACAGTTTTTGTCTTCCACCATATTTTCTCTATCAAATCTACACCAAATTAAAAACAAATTACATATTCTTGAAGGGGGCTCTCTCCTCTAGTGTTATATATAACTTTTAAATTTTTCTGACATGTTTTACTATTTTCATCTTTTTTTGAATCAACATCTTCTCATTGGTTAATATACCTACTTGTAGTATTTTATAAATTCAATATAGTAGTTCAAATTAAAATACTAAAAAAAAATCACCATATTCTTGACTTTGAGCCATACAAAAGGGTATTTTTCATTTTTTGAACAAGTGGAATTTTTTATGGAGAAATCAGATGCAGAAGGAAAAACTTCTGTTATTTTCTTTTTTTTTTATGTGGTTGTCACATGGCATGCCACATAAGTGGACTCGGTCGAAACCTACTCGGTCAATTCCCCATGGGCACAGCCGACCCACGAGCGGTCGCATCCAAGCGAATGCCCGTTTGGATTTGTATAAGTAAAAGGTTATTTTTTAAATTTTAAAAATAAACATCATTTTATCTTATTTTATTGGATTTCTTCCAATTGAAGTAGCATATTTTTTCGAAGGCATTTTTTTTCAAAGGAGCATTAAGGCATTTTTTCTGAAGGAGTATTGAAGCCATTTTTTTGTGAAGGACTATTAAGGGGGTTATTTGGAAGTTAAATTTCTATACTTTGTACAATGGGAAATAAAGGAACCAGAGCAAAAAAGTATGACCAAATTAGGGATGACAAAATGAAAGGTCACAAAAAATGTAATCAAGATGAACCTGTTCATGTTCATGAAGATCTTGTTAATGTTCAAGAAGACCCTGTTGATGTTCAAGAAGATGCAACTCAACAAATCGGTAGTAGTCAAGGTAGACACGTTTCAACATGCATGGAAAATTTGATGGAGATGAATGAGGATTCTCTTTCCAGTCAAATCTTATCTAAACACATGGTACCTGAAAGCATAGTTAAATTGCATTGCAAAAATATGTGGGATAAATCTTTTGAGAATAAATCTATGGTTGGAAGTGCACAATTATTTGCCAAGTTATTCAAGAAAAAAGAAATGACTCATGTTTTGGAGTTGTTGGGTGTTGATAATAGGGAAAACTTAGGTGGTCATGTAAAAGAAACAATAGTTGAAAATTTGAAAGATGCATTGAACGTTATTAATAAGACAAGTCGAGGAGCTAATTTAAGTGTTGCGCGTAGAGCTTTGATGACTATAATTTCTAGTAAGAGGTTGTCACATAGAAGATACGTTCAAGCAATTTATGAATTAATGAATGTATCTAGAAGAACTGTTCAAAGGTATATCAAGATGTGAAATATGCTATATGAAAACATTGAAAAGAATTGGATACATATTTGTAGAGTTCCTCAAAAAGACAAAATTTTTGAAAATGTCAAGAGACTGGTGATTGAATATTGGACCAGCTACTCTCGTGTTTCTTCTAATAGAAGGGACATTATACAAATGAAAGATGAAGGTACCGGTAACAAAATTGAACACCCAAAATATTTTATAGAGACAACATAGACTTAATTGTTTGAAGCATTCAAACAAGAAATTTTAGATGTGAAAATATGTCAGAGAATGTTTGAGACGTTGCGCCCTTGCTTTGTACGCATAAATAAGGTACGTAAAACTTGTTGTTTTAGAAATCATGTTGAGTTTCATCTATACTTGCAATCATATAAAAAAGATATGGCAGTACTTAATCCAAATATGAACATCCCTAGAAGTACGACACAATTTGTGAAATTTATTTTATGTGATAAATCAGAAGATTCAAATGAGTTCAATGTACAGTGCATATAAAATACATGCATTCATTGTGGATATTTGCAAAAATTTCCATGGCAAATTGAGAATATTGATGTTACAATGGTAGTTTTGTAGAAGAGATTTGAATATAACACTAATACATTTGGGCCTCTTTTCAAACGGTAATTTCCAAAAGAGAGGCAAATTTTATGAAATTGGTGTTTTTTTTTAAATTGTTCCTGATACTATCGCTATTTTGACGGTTTCGGGCATACATTAAAAAAAAGATAGATAATCAAATTTATTTTTATTTTATCGTGCAAAAGCAGTGCCCCAAAGGGTGTATCTCTGCACGCAGAAGCCAACTCCATTCCTTGGAAGCTGAATGTCGTGAAGCTGTGAAAAGTGGTACATATAGCTAGTGTAGGAGCACCTAAGCTAATCCCCTATCAGATTTTTGTTTTGGCTTGTACTGACCTTAGCCAAGTCAATAGAGTTTATTTTTGACCTTAGAAGGTCTTACAAGTGTGTGCCTAGGTGGATCTGACTAGGATCAATCCAACCTAGGTATTTTATGCTTTATAGTGGTTAGTGCTAGATTAAGTCTAAAAGTGGGAAAATGGGTCCAAAAGACTTGAAGGCTTAGGAAAGGTTAGGAATATGCCTAAAAAGGCATCTAGAATGTTTTTACATCATTCTATGTCAATTGGAGGTCATTGAGATTTGTTTTATGCAAAGTTTTCAAAGTTGTCAAAATGTTGCATGACAACATTTGCAACTTTTAAAAGTTGCATGACAACATTTGGCATGATTGGGTTCTTTTCGAAGAATGATGGTGGGTTGTTATTGTAACGGACTATAATAATGGGGAAGGCATATTTAGACATGGAGGATCCCATTTCCCAAGGTAGATGGATATAATGGGTGATTTGAATTTGAAGGAGAAGCTCTGAGTTCTGGTTTTTGCATACAATCGACTTGTTTTGAGTTTGTGAGCTAGTAGATGGATTGAACTAAGTGATCCAGTGTTGCATTGGTGTGGTAGAGATAGTTTTAAATTTTTGTTCAACTATGAAGTTGTTTTGATCTCATTAGATAAGTTTTTCAAATTATTTTGTTAGTAGTATAGTTGTTGGTGTTATTTTAGTAGTTTTAGGGGAAATGGCTCCCTCATAGATCTCCACCATGCAAATCATCACGGCCCAGAGGGATATGGAAGGGAATCCATTGTATAGTGTACATATGGAAGGAAGAGCTCAAAAGAGAAAGCTAGCTAATTTTGGTGTCATGCCCTAGACGAGTTCAGTGTGTTGAGTTAGGTGCATGACAGTGATATAATGGTGTTTTATTGCAGGGGAAAGATTGGGTGAATGGAACCAAGTATGGTTTCACAAGCATAGAGGTCCTACAGATACCTCCTAGGAAGATTAGGCATTGGCCAATCCATTAAGATATATTTCCAAGCAGAAATTAGTAAGTTGCACAAAAATTGCCCTATTAGCCTTGAATTTTAGGAACCTACTATACAGAAGCCCTAGAACCCTAAGACCACCAAAATCCTTGATATCTTGGAAAAGGGTGTCTGAATATCCTTGAAATAAATTTGAAACTTGAATCTCCCCCTCCTCTATATGAATAACATTTATAACTAGAAATCGCACCTTAGTGTGCAATGAGTACGCCGAAGATATTTTGAAGATTAATTAGTAAAACAATTGGTCTATTTGTTGTATACATTTGTGTAGTACCTGATTCTGATAAGTAGGTCATTTAATTAATGATGTTGTTTGTGCAATAATGGTCTCAATGCAGAAGTAAAAGCTTCAAATCAACTATAGTCAAAATACAGGTAAAATGATTCACCTCTGAAGGTCATACTCAATGGCAAACAAACCATGTATCTGGTTGTGCTGTAGTATAGGATGCATACATTATGACATGTACATTATGTCCAAATTTTTGATAAAGAAAGAAGTTTTGGGCAACATTTATGCCCAGATCTTGAATCAGAATCCAGTTGTAAAAGGGTTGATCATAAAACTATGATAGAAACTAATATCAGCAATTGAGCGCAACCGAGGATGTAGAATGGAATATTGTCACAACAAGGAGGTTACAACAAATTTGAACTCATCTATCAAACAAATTTGAGGGGAATTTTGGGCCCAATACATGGGAAAAGAAAGGGAATCAGAATCTTGGTGTAAGAGGCCTAATCCTAAAACTCTAATACAAATTAATATCAACGATTCAACATATAGAAGGATGTCGAATGAAAAATGGGTCAAAGCAAGGACGTTACAACAAATTTGAACTCAGTTGCCAAACAAATTTGAGGGAAATTTTGGCCCCAATATATGGGAAAAATGGGAGGAGATCTTAGTGTATGGATCCAAAATTCAAATTTATTTGTTAAATTCTTGCCAAAATTTGGAATTAGTAAATCAAAGACTCTGCATTCGAGGTGCAATTTGACACCAACATAGTACAAAAAGTGCACAACTAAATTGAGCAAAAGACAGACCAAGTAGTTAACAAGGATACAATAAGATCTTCATATTTTAAGCAAAGGATAAAAAATGAAGAATAGGAACACTATCTTACTGTCGTCATTAGAGGCTGAGGGAAACTTTGTTTGCAAACAAACACCATTGAAGACTCTATAATGAAAAGCTACTTAATTTGAATTCTAAAATGCATATAATAACAACAAAAGAAATATTCATTGTATCATTATTTTTATGGGGACTTGCTATAATTGAAAGGCAAGTCTCTTACAAATGAAGTGCATGGATCAATTAATAACTGATATTTTTTTTAAACCTTGTAAATAATATATTGGTTTATCCATTAGGTTGGTTGTTTGACCTACTTTTTAATTCAAGCAACTTTGTGAATCATCTGTTTGAAATGTTAGAAATTGGTTTGACGTATTTGACTTGTGACAACTAGACTTGTCTGTCTATGTTTCTTTTTAATAACTTCTTAGCTAAACCCAAGTGATCATAATGCTCATGGGACATGGAGGGCTTATTGTAAGAGAATTTTTTTTTAAGTTTGATGGAATCACTAAAAGATTAGTTTGAGCTTAGTTCGAGGACTCATAATTTGTTGACATGATTGGAGGAATTTCTCAAAAAAAACCACGGATAAGCAGATTGTTATGGGTAGAATTGTGGCCCTAAATGAGGGCATCATTCTTCTATCAAAGAAAGATTACAAGGAAAATAGTAGAAGACATATCAAGAATCAATTTCTTCACGACCATAGAAATCTAAAACAATAAAGGTGCTCCACATTGTGGAATGGGATGAGGTCAACTGTTATAATTAGAGAATTTATCGTGGAGACTCGTGTTCAAACCATGGAAATGCATGTTTCATCATCATATTGTATATGTTGAATGTTCAATGAGACAAATAACCATAACCAATTCCGGATGTGGCATACCCTAGCCTATTAGGCCAGGTGCAAGTCCTTGGTCATGGTTTAAAAGCTAAAAGAAAACTATGTGAAGGAAATTTACCAATCAAATATAATAAAATAACGTTGCTCCATAGATTTGTATTCAAAGGAGAAAATAAAGTAGAAGCCTGTAATTCAAAGGAGAAAATAGAAAAGAGACCCTGGGTTTATACACATAATTATTAGACAACTACTCCTAAATCTCCCTACATATTCTATAATTAACTAATCCCTCTCCACTGCGGACCGTACAAATCAATTAAGTTTTTTTAACTAATCAAAGACACTGCTGAAATCAAGTGAGGGAGTTGGATATTAGCATCCTTCAGCTAAAACTGAAGGTTGATTCAATTTGTTTTCCTATTTTTCCCATCCGTTCAATGCAAATTAAATTCTATCAACACTTAAATAGCACTAGTCAGTTGAGAATAATGTAATAAACAAAATTTAAGGCCTCACTAACAAAACTGTACTTCTATTTAGTTGGGGATAATTGGTGGTCTCAACTAATTAACGAGTATGTTTTCCTTCTTTATGTCTATTAATGTTGGACCTACACAAATAATATAGCCAAATAGAACTAGTTCTCGTGCACACAAATGATTACAACTACAATCAGACCAGTGCAAAGGCATCTATAGTGGTATCACTCTCTTTCCATATTTTAGGTTGCTCTGACTGTTCCAACTGCTACATCAAAGAAGGGGAAGAAAGGTGTGTTATTTTAATATATGAAAAAGTATTTTTAGTTGACTTAGAGACTTGGGTGAATTAGAAGACTCTTTCTACAGATTTAAAACAAGTCTAAAAAATAGCGTCCTAATCCTGAGATATCTATTTGAATCTAAGCAACATAACAAATTTATATACTGATATAACACATAATGATTTGGCCGATTATGGTTGGTCTATGAAGGCAACCACCATACAACAAGTAATGCCTATAATTATGATAAACAATCTCTATCGAGGCCATCCTTTATCTTCTTTGCTCAAAAGGCACTTTACCTTAACATTGTTGAAAGCATTTGATGTTGTATTTCCTTGTCTGTATTGTCATTACTTAAAGCCTATCATATTTACATCAAAGTGAGTTCTCTTGGGCTTGAAAATGACATTGGAAGCTAAAGAGTAAGAATTACATTGTAATTATGAATCCTAGTCAATGTTTCTTTATCTTTTTACAAATCTTATTTTCTCTTAAGCATCTTTTCATATGGTATGTCTAGCACAATATTGATATTTTTACCCCAACTAAGTTTTGTCAGACTTTACACATAATTTCAGACCGCTGACAAGTATCAACTATTTTCAATCATGGAAGAATTGAGAAGCACTTAGCAAGTCAAACTAAATGTTGATCTAATATGCTAAGTAGATACAAACTCATATTGTTCACAAGGGCAACACGTTATAGATGCAACGTTTCACTCAGTGACTCTTAAGTTTGAACTCAAAAATTGTTCATTGAAAATTAGAAACTCATTTTTGGGTTTCATGAATATTTGCCTTTGTATAGAAACTTTAAAAAAAATCTAGACACAGATCCAAAACTTTGGGAAATATTTGGAACATATTTGGGGCATTCAGTGGAAAACTGCAGCCTTTTCAGGAATTTCCATAAGTTCCTAAGCATGCTGGGGCCTATTATATAGAACAGTCCTGAAGTTTCTAATGTTGTTTCTACTATTTCCCAAAAGCTTCTCGAACTATTTTCCACCAGGTTGTAATATTTTGCATTCTACTAGTGTAAGCAATTGACGTTTATTATAATGAGCTTCAAATTTTTGAACACCCTATTTTTGGTCTTTATACCTGTGCACATCATATGTCAGTTTTTTAAAAAATGTATACAACTCTACTAATGAGAAATCTGTAAATTAA
The DNA here is from genome assembly GCA_018584345.1 of Thuja plicata. Classification (NCBI taxonomy): domain Eukaryota; kingdom Viridiplantae; phylum Streptophyta; class Pinopsida; order Cupressales; family Cupressaceae; genus Thuja; species Thuja plicata. The sequence continues at coordinate 271,474 of MU224384.1, forward strand.
TTCAATAGAAATTTAATATTGTATATAATTGGCAGGCAAACAACAATATGCAACTTTCGAGGAAGGATGCAATAAGTTTAATTTAGAAAGGAAAGCATGGTGTCTAACAAAAAAACGAATGGATAGTAGATAAAATACATGGATAAGACCTAAAAATCTTCACAGACTAGAGTTATCAGAGTAGCAGACGCTTCCGAATAGTCTTCTTACAAACCAACTATAAACCGACTATTCCCTCGTAGACAGAATTGTAGAAGCTCGAAAAAGTGTTGTATATTATAGCTGAAAATTTGGAAAAGGGGAAGAGATAATTTTTTAAGGCACAGTAGCTATATTTGCATGAATACGTCAATAAATATTTAATTAACACAAAATCAAACTGAAACTAAGACAAATTTGAGAAAAAACCCATCTTTACAAGAATGTGGCTATGTTGAACGCATGCACGCAGTATTTAAATGTTGGAGAAAGCACAAAGTATTTACCGAAAGATTGGTCAGCGGGTGGAGGCAGCAGATAAAGCCAAGCAAACTATCCCATACGCAAAAATTGGCGGATAAAGCTGACCAAACTGCCCCATATGCAACACAAAATGGCAATATTTTTTGGGACATGATAGAAGCACTCACACAAGAATGGAATAATGTGTGAGAAAACAAGGGGAAAATGGGAACATGAACTTGCAATTTTGTTTCCTCTCAATGGCCATGAACATAGGCCGTGATTGTCTCTTTCTCGCAATACTGGAAGCGATGAAATTTTTGGGAAAATACCATTAAAACCCCTAAACTAACAATGAACTTGCAAGTGACATTTACAGATTAACCCTAAAAAGCCAAGCGTCTGCACCGAGACCAACAAGAAAAGAAACCAACAAGCCCACAAATATGAACAATAAATTGAATGGTGTGGATTGCTTTCATCGTCTTGCATCCGCTGTGATCAAATGTGTACCATAATGAAAAAAGGTCATCGTCTCCTGTATCAAAGTATGGTCACCGTCTCCTATATCAAAGTATGGAAAGGTAAGAATGTTCCAATGGTAGTCATTGTCTATTCCACTAGTTGCAATCGTTGATTCACTAAAATAGATCGGGGCTTTCCAGTCTCGAGATAGAAAATGCCTACGACATATCAAGAACTTGATGCATTATGTCTCTTATAAATATTGTCATACTCTCTTATCAAAACCTTAAATTATGCAATTATTAATTGAAAAGGAAAGAAAAACACTCTTCCTTATTCTGTACAATCAAATTGAATGGACACATTTTGAATTGTAAAAATAATTTGGTAAAATCAATTTTAAAAAAACTAGCATTGACAAGACCAATTTTCACCATATACAAAAAGTACTATTATTATTATTATTGATGTTGTGCTAGATTTATTCCTGAAGTGCTAGAACTAAAAGCTAAGGCCCGGTTTGTTTGGGGAATTGGAATTTGACTCAAAACCTTATTATCACAAAAGCAGGTTTTGAAATTCCGGTTTTGCATCTTCAGGTTATAATTTGGACCGTTTGGTTGACCTGGAAGATGGATTAGTCAATCCATCTTTTATGTTTGGTTGCCAATTTTGAAATTGGAATTGACAAATTCCAACTTCCGCATTTGGCTCACAATTTCGAATTGGAATTGGAATTAGACACTCCATGTTCTATGTTTGGTTCTACATTTCGAATTGGAATTGGAATTCGACAAAGACTTTATAATTTTTTATTATTATTGAATAATGTTTAATTTATATTGTGATTTATTTTGTCCATTTTTTTATTTTTAATTTTTTTTAATTGCGCTTCTGATCATACATGTGCTTCTATATTCACGGATAAAACTTGGAAATGATAGCTCACTTGCTTGCAATTTTTTCATGCTTATGCTCATAAAAATATATGTTGATCTCATTTTAACTAATTATTAGATTATATTTTAAATTTATATAGAATATCATATTTAATCTTTCACAAATGACAAATACATCATATTTTGTTTTTATTTGATATGGAAACAGACATGCTGATTGTAAAGTTATATGA
>MU224384.1:302027-320089 GCA_018584345.1 Thuja plicata
CCCCCCCTTTTATATCAACCTCTTTCTATTGTTATACCTCCCTCTACATCTCTCCCTCTCCATATTTCAAACATAACATGACCTTGCTGGTAAATAATTTAAATAATAAATTATAAACTTAGATCTATATTATTATTTTTATTTTTATTATAAATTAGTTATAGATACATTAATCAAATAATTATATATCTTTCATTTATTTAATATTATTTTTAATGTTAACTATTTTGAGAAAAAAATGATATAAGTTAATTTAAGTTATAGAAATTGTATTCTAATATAAAATACCAACAGTCTAAAAAATAAAAATAATAAGATTTAAACTTTTTATTTTTGGATAAGTCTTGCTATTGTGGGGGAAATTCCTTGTTTAATAACTTAGCAAATTGCATAGAGTAGATAATATAGTTGCTAGCCGGATCAATGGAACAGTTATCCAATGCATATTTTGTCTTACAACAATTTCATTTGGAAGCAAGCCCATTTTCTCATTCATGAGCTTTATGAACTCATTCAAGGGATTATTTTCCCAAACTACAGGCCTTCCAAGCAACTTGGACGTATTTATCTTTTTCCTGAGCTTTTTTATCAAAGTGACCTTCCAGCATAGCTTCCATCAATCTCAACCCAGTCTTTGCGGCCAACACATGGTCTTTTTAGTCTTACGCTGATCCATACCATATGCCTCCAAGGTGTTCCCAGAATCTGCACTATAGGGGTAAGCAGATTTTTGAATATGGCATTTGGCCAATCCTTTATATTATTGTGCACTGATCTCAATCATGGTGAAAAGGGCTCTTTTTCTAGATTGCCAGGCAGAGAAACTATAATGGAGGTCATCTCCGTACAAATGCAAACATTACAAATCATACCCATTAAGTTCTCCTTTGATATTCTATGAAATGAGAATTCATCTCACACTAGGCAGACCCCAAATGACACTTGATTATAACTACTTGACCCCTTGGCTTGGGGAAGTGATAGTGACACTGGAATCCTTTTACAAAATATTTGATGCAATGTCTAGTATGATCTCTTAGGACACACCCAATACTAGCCAATCCAGGATTCTTTTTTGCAGCACTGTCAAAATTTACTTTATATCATCCTTTCGTTGGTGTAGTCCACATCGCCATCTCTCTGTTTTTATTTTTACTGGTTATGCTTGTACATGGAGCTTTCAACGTTCTCCATCGATCATGCATATCCTTGTCCCAAGTGGAAAAATATCTTATTCTCTTTGTTTGCACTGAAGAGTTAGCGGCCTCACATATGCCCTCTTCTATTTTTATGATAACCTCTTCTTCGCCTAACACCTTATCACAAAATATCCTTTTGTTTCTCTCTTTCCAAATTTTGATATTCTGTTTCTCTCTTTCCATATTTTCCAAGAAACCATTGAAGGGGCAATGATCCATATGCTTCCAAATTGATGTTTTTTCCCAATTGGACCAGCTTAAAAAAAATTTAAAAGAGAAGGTTGGCAAACAAGTTGTCAGTCCAAGGCTTTAAAAATCCATCTTCAACACCTTTCTGCAAAGGGACAACAGAGCAACAAGTGATCTACAGATTCTCCATCCTTATAGCATAGCGGGAAACAACTAGGGCCTTCAATGCCAACCACCCTCATCTTATCACCAGTCAAAATTCTTTCGTGCACAACAATCCATAAAAAAGCACCAGCCTTTGGCAACACACTCTTATGCTAGCATAGAACAGAGGGCTAGTCCCTCCTCGTTCTCTACCATAATTTTAATTCATAGCCCAGTCGCATCGAGTAATCTCCAGTCTTAGAGGCACTCCATATGATTTCATCCTCTTCCCAAATAAGCTCAATTTTGTGCACCTTTAGAATTCCCTCAATCAACACCGTGGCTAGATAGTAGTCTCCAATTCCAGTCCTCCTCCTGAGCACTCCAATAATTCACCACATGTTCACCTACTACCCTTACCACTTCCATAATCTAAAGTGGTTCATTTGAAATCTTTGTTAATGAAGCTTCCCTATTCCAAGAGTCCCTCCTGAATTTAACTTTTTTCCCTTTGCCAATTTTCCATGTTAGATGATTGATAATGAGCTGCTTGTTGTCCTAGATGAAACACCATATTGTTGAGCGTCCCCCATTGTTCGCAATAGTCAAAATTTGACTTTGATCTTTGGTGTCTAAATATTTCCTTTGCATAATTTGACACCAAGGTTTCTAAGGATGCTTGTACATCTTCCATACTAATTTCGCTCCTAAAGCTCTATTCTACCATTCTAGCCTTTGTAGACCCGTCCCTCCATTCTCTTTTGATTGACAGACTGATTCCCATTTGATCGGTGGTATCCTTTTAGCTTCTTTTTCTCCATCCCATTAAAAAAAAATAAAACCCTTCCACAATAGAAATGGTTTTGTTAGAAAGTTTAAAGCAAGACATTATGTAGATTAGTATAACAACCAATACCGTTATAATCATTACTATCCTTCCTCACATGGTAAGCCATTTGGTTTTCCATGACCTTATTTTATTTAGGCAATTCGTAATCAGATCCTCACAATAGTTTGTTTTCCCCATACAAAAGAACAAAGGTGCCCCCAAATGTTTTACCGAAAGAGTATTGCTCCTAAAGCCAAGAATCCTTCTGATCTTTGACTGCAAAGCTTTTTTGTGTGTTAAAGAAAAAGATCTCTGAATTTTCTTTGTTTACAATCTGACCCGAAGCATTTGCATAGATATCTAGAGTTTATTTTATCACTTTTGCCTCTTTGAATGAAGCTTCCATTGGAGTTGATGAAAAACTATCAATCCTACAGCTCCCAAGAATCACTTGCATATAAACACCTGTCACAGAAAGAGAGAAGCAAAAGCTATGGAGGCCAAAAACAATAGATCTATGAAAGAGAAAACATCCTCAATTGATTCAATAAAAATGGAATGGAATTACAAAAAAGATTAAATAATTACAAAGTGATCAATCCTTATAAAGGAGATCAAAACCCAAAGATGGGTGAAGAAACCAAGGTTGGGTGAAGAAACCAAAGTTGCATGAAGAATTAATAAAAGAATCAATTATTGCATGCCTAAATTTTAGCTTAAGTGAATTAGAGATAAAAAGTGAAAGGTGACTTGATAATTAAATCAATAATGATTTAATTAATAAGTGAAAATACCTTTTTAACTCTAACACCCCCCCTTTAAGATAAACTTAGGGAGAAACTAAAAACCCTAAAACAACTACTGAAAGCAAGAAATGGGTCCTGGCAACAAGGCCTGATGAGGTACCCAAGTACAAAAATATCTGTAAAGAGGAGAAAAGGAGAAATCCAGTGGGAAAAACCCATCTCCAAAAAGAGATGAAGTCTAGTGAAGGATTGAAGAAGCCTCCAAACTAGAGAATGTCCCAGAAAATAGGAACAAAGAAAGAATATGTAGAACACTTCTGAAGCATGAAGCTACAAAACACTGTCAAATAACTGCTTTGTATGAGTGCCCTCAAATGACACTACTCGAATCTAGATGACAAACAAGGCAAACATTAAAAATCGAAGATACAGATAGCAAAAATGCCAATTCTGAAGCCTCCAAAATAGGAACGAAAGAAGAGTGTCCATATGGTAAATGATCCTTCTCACCAAAATACATAGGTACCAGCCACTGCATCCGCCTAGTACATAGGAACAAATACTGAATACATAGCTCACTCTATCGAACCAAGGAAATATAAGAACCAATAGTAATACCCCCCCATAATGGTGATAGGGAGAGGTATAATAGATACACTGAGAGACTGCCAAGAAAAACTTCATGATGAAGAACGTACAAGCAAAAATAAAGTATGTGTCGAGAATGATCAGACGCTGACACACATGAGGCTAATGTCATGGAAGGAACACTCACTTGACAAAGGTTCACCAACCCCCCATGACACTTTATAAATAATGTGAGTACAATCAGGCACAAAAATATGCAGAATCCCATGCATGCAAGATGACACTTTATCTCAGTGCATTTGCAAAAAATCTACAGAAAAGAATGTATACAATATCCAGGAATGACTAAAAGTAAAAGAAACATATGTAACTGGTCTCAAGGAGTCATCCCATGCACATAAAACGATCCCAAGACCTAAAACATCCAAGATATCCACCAGATTGCAAAAATGCAAAAAATAGAATGAAAAATACCTAGAGCAAATTTGAGGTGTGAGACCCATACAATAAGAAGGATAACAGAACCAAATTTCCAACACCATGTGGAAGTCAAAAAACAGAGTCCGAAGGAGCAAGATATAGCTCCCGGAGTGCAAAATAGATCGCTGACTTTGACTGCCAAAAAAGGCTACAAGATGGAAAAATAAAAAAATCTAACCTTTAGAAAAGCGTCTGACTTGGAAAGAGATTTTCCACGATATAAAGAAGTCAAAAATCGGCCTTCGTTTGCTCCAGATAGAGCGAAAAAACCACAGGCTGCTCATTATGAAAAAAAGCAAGTTGTATGACGGTTTCATGGCCGTTAAATTTAACCTCACTGTCAGACCTGCGATTACTGACATCAGTGGCACAAAAATTGAGGTGGCATGAAAATCGAGGTGGCATAGAAATTGAGGTGACATGGAAATTGAGGTATATTTTTGCCTCGTAAAGCGTGTCAAGGGCCGTGCATGCAAAAAAGGTCCCAGATTTGAACTGTGTCCAAATAGGATGTGCCTTATATGAAAATTGGGTTTCTTGGGCCTTTTGGACACAACCCGGTTGTCAGTTTTTGCCCAAAGTGCTCCAAAAAATAAATCCTCCCAAAATTCATGAAAATCTGAGACAAAAATCTTTCAAAAACACAGATTTAAAGAACAAGGCCAAATATCTCATGAAAAGAACATGGGCATGAAAGGGCGAAGCTCTGATACCATATTGGAGTTATTGAAAAACTATCAACCCTACAACTCCCAAGAATCACCTGCATGCAAACACCTGTCACAGAAAAAGAGAAGCAAAAACTATGGAGGCCAAAAACAACAGATCTGTGAAAGAGGAAACATCCTCAATTGATTCAATAAAAATGGAATGGAATTACAAAAAAGATTAAATAATTACAAAGTGATCAATCTTTATAAAGGAGATCAAATCCCAAAGATGGGTGAAGAAACCAAGGTTGCATGAATAATTAATAAAAGAATCAATTATTGCATGCCTAAAGTTTAGCTTAAGTGAAATAGAGATAAAAAGTGAAAGGTGACATAATACTTAAATCAATAATGATTTAATTAATAAGTGAAAATACATTTTTAACTCTAACAACTTCCACAAACACCACCATGTCATTGACGAACTAAGCATGTGTCACTAGATCTAGGTCTTCCACCACAGTTATTCCTCTTCATAACTTGCTTGCCCCCAATTTCCCAATTAACATTCCCATAGCCTCTGCCATGATAAAAAAATAGAAAGGGCGAGATGGGGTTGCCATGTCTTAGCCCATTTGAAGAATTGAAAAACCCACACATGGATCCATTAACCAACACTGAGAAACGATAGATTGTAATACAAAACTTGACTAGGTCCATCCACTTAGCACTGAAGCCAAACCTTTCCATTATTTGAAACAGGAATTGCCATCTAACTTTATCATAGGCTTTACTAATGTCTGGATAGTTTTATCATCATACCTTTGATTTTTTTCGTGTGAATTGAGTGGATAGTTTCAGCCACGAGAATAATGTTGTTCGTAATTTCCCTTCCTAGGGTGAAACCGTTATGTTCCTTTGCAATTATATTCCCCATCAACAATTTGAGATGGTTGGGCAATGCTTTAGAGTTGATTTTGTAATGTAAGAGTTTGCAAATATCAATGAATCAACGATCTAGAGGTCAAATAATAGCACAAAGACAAGAGATGATATGAACAAGAATAAATTGTATTCTCATTAATGATGCATTACGAAAACATGATAAATTGGAGATGTGTACGATGTAGAAGTGTCCTCTTATATAGGCAAGGCAATAAGAGACAATTGTTACTCAACTGATGCAGATGAAGATGAAAACCAATATTAGAGGTATACAAGATTGTAGAAAGGATTAGATCAGTTGTTATTTTGTCATTGATGTCAAGCAATTGATTTATGGTTCATATTGAATTGTCATATCGTTTGGAGATGAGTTAATTGAGCAGTTAATAAAGATCAGGCAATGATAAGGTACTATTGAGATAGTTGTTTTCTACTTTATCAAGTCGATAAAGTAGATTGGTGAAGTCGGTAAGCTAAATAGTTAAGTTACTGGGTAGAAAGAAGTCTATCAATAAAGAATTATGTAAGTTGGTCAAGACACTGAGACATTGAGGCACCAAACAGTGCATGTTAGTTACCGAGTGGAACAGTTGTTAGAAACAAGGACAAGAACACATTTAATGGCGAGCCACAGTGATCTAGAAGATTCCAAGGATGAAGAAGTTAGTCACAAGGTCTACACACAAGAAAATTCAAGGTAAAGATCTATGGTAAGTATTAAGTAGAAAAAGTGATGGTTTTACTTCCAAGAAAAGTGCAAGTTTCAAGCTGATGCTGAAGCAGTAACCGAGTATCAAATTCATTGATTCAGTTCAAAAAGTTGATCTGACGGATGGGAGTGATTGAAGGAAAACCTAATCAAGGAGATAATAAGAGGCAAAAACAGAGTCTAAATAAAGGATGAATTCAAATAACACAAGGGCTGGCAAGTTGAAGTGCTACTGAGTGAAGTAGTGAAGAGCAAAGAGGTGTAAATCTGAGTCTAAAGTAGAGATTGATGAAGTGTTGATGTCAGTAGTCAGAGAGTGCATAAGAGATCCGATCAAGCAAGAGGTAGTTGCAGTTTAACAGATCAAATTATATATTGTTTCTTATTTACATTTGTAACAGATAAATCTCTTAACCGAGTGGACTTAATAGTCTTATTGTAAAATCCTTGTGAAAGGTGACATTCTAAAAGAGTTTTCAAAGCCCTCTAACCAGGTCACTCTTAACAGGGTGAAGATCTTAACAGTTCTGAGGTAAATCCCCTAACAGGGTCACATATAACAATGTGCATTGTAATCTTTAACATGATTGACTTTTAACAAAACATACTTCAGAAGAGTATTTTCATTTGTGGGTGACAATTCCCACAGAGGTTTTTCCCAAATTGGGTTTCCTTGTTAAATCTGGTGTTATGTGTGTTGAATGATTTATGTGCACGATATTTACTGTTTATTCAAGTTGCTGATTGAGTTATTGAAGTTATTGGTGATTTAGTTGTTGTTGTTGTTTGTTTTACCGAGTTGAATCAAAGTTAAGTTTTAAAGTTTAAGTTATCATAGTTTTCTTATTCACCCCCCTCTCAGTAAACCAACAACAATGATAAGGAGAAGATAAATGATCACCTACACAAAGTGGAATCACATGTCCACCAAAGGTGGATCATCCTCCATTATGCAGTGAAGTATGTGCAATATGTGGAGGATGATAATGTGACATGTGCACTAAAGGTGGATCTCACACATGAAGTGGAATGTGATAACAACTATCACCACCTAAAGTGGAATTTCTCCTACGCCATATGCTAAAATAAGATTCAAACTCCTAGGTGTCGATGACAAACTATTATGCAATGAATTATCCTAAGTAAGATTGAGTAAAGGGTATATGCACCAAGATGGGGGGACCAAAAAGGTGTCAAATACCTTTTTGGTCCCCAAACGCACATAGCACATGCGTGCTATAGCACGTACATTCTATAGCCCTCACACGCTATAGCTTGGATTGCCCAAGCCTTAGGCTTGGGCAATTTAAACAATAGCGTGTGCGTTCTATAGTGCACACGTGCTATTATGTTTTTTTATAAAGTTTGGGCAGCCACAAAAGTGGCTCATTTTGTTTGTTCAAACCCACACCCAGCTAAGATCTCAGATATACAAGGCGTATGTGATACATTGTGGGCATTTGCTCCATCAAATTGAAGCAAAAAATGGCTCCATGATGTCATCAAGGTCGAACCGGAAGAAGAGGGTAAGTGATTCTATTAATAATCCTTAAAGGATCAGATGTTGTCATTAGTATACAAAGTAGATAGTTTTGGTCGGTCAACATTCACCGAGTGTCATCATTCATCAAGTGTCAACATTCACCAAGTGACAGTGATCACGGAGCGCAGTGGTCACCGAAATGCTTAGGACACTGAGCAAGTATACATAACCAAACACAGTGGTCACCGAAATGCTTAGTACACCAAGCAAGTATACATAACCGAATAGAGACACAACCAATCACTAGTCTACAAAGACATAACCGAGCAGAGACATCACCGAGCACCAATCTAATCGAGAGACAGTTTTAACACCGAGAAAAGAGGATCTGAGCTACACGTCAACTAAAACACTTTAGTCTTTAAATTAGCTTTTTGCTTTGCTGGACAACTGTTTCTTGAGGATCAAGAAAAACGTAATTGATGGATTTAATTAGTTTAACTAATTGTATTCATGCAAACTAGGAGATCAAGGTCAAGTTGTAAACCTTGGATCTTAAAGTTAATTCTAGAAAAGTGTGAAGCCTATTTAGGTCAATACATTGTATATATAGATGTGTAATCAATCAAGAACATGATGATTGTAGCTGCACAAGGACATATATGGATTAGACAAAGGTTTTCATGCAGAAGAACACATAAAGAAAAATTCAGTTATGAAAAACTAGATTCAAGGCTACCGAGCAGAACAAAGGTATTATCCATCACAATAGGTGATACATATATTTTGTGAACTTAATGGATCTATAATCAATAATTCAAGATTGCAAACTATCAGGTCATCTATATTTTTGTCTACTCTCTAACAATTGTAGCAAATAGAAGAAATCCTTCAAGAAGGTGGACTTAACAATCTTATTGTAAATCTCTTAACTGAGTGCACACATACATTGTGTTGTTAAAATATCTTAACCGATTAGACTTAACAAGTTTGACATTTTACTCCTAACAAGGTAAGATCATTGGAAGTGATCACAACTTGTAGCCTTAATTGACACCTTCCATTCTGCAGATAATGAAGCTTTGTGGGTTTCATCCCCACCACAGTTTTTACCTTCTAACAAGGGTTTTCTGCGTTATCAATTCTTGTGTCATATGTAAATGAGTTTCATGAATGTTTCTATGTTAGTTTACATGCACTTACATTTATATTATTATATTACATGCATAAGGTAGTAAAACAATAGTGGTCGGTAATGTAAGTTATGAGTACTAAGTTTAATTGATAAAACTTTTTATTTTTAAGGGTATTGATTCACCCCTCCCCTCTCAGTACACACCCTTCCATTATTCCAACAATTGGTATCAGAGCTAGATCTCTTATTTGAAAAGTTTAAACACTTGAGAGAAAATATCATACAATGGAAAGGTATAAGCTTGACAAAAATATTGAGAATCAGAAGTTGGAGATACAAATTTTCTTTGAGCAATACAAACAAGAAAGAAAAAAGATGAAAGAGTTATTGGCTGAAAGAAAAGTCATGGCATCTTGCTACAATGAAACTGACTCTCATGAAGAAGAGATACCTGATTTATTTGATTCATCAGGATCTAGATCTAGTAATACATCTGACACATGTGAAGGAATCATTACAAATCTAAATGAGATCAATCAACATTTGATTGAACAAGTGAAAGCACTGCAGGTCGGTCAAGAGAAACAAATGGTAAGAATGATTGATGTTATGAATAATACAAGCCAAACTGAACAAGAAAGAACTTTAGCTATTGATGACATGAGGAAGATTACTGAAAATTTACAAGAAACAGAATCTGAGATACAAAGACTTACTGAACATCACATTGAGATCACCAATCAAATAGTTCTTATGAGTCATAAGGCCAATCGAGTGAACATAGAACTTAATGGAAAATTGGAAGTTATTGGTGAACTAAAAGAAGAAAATAAGAAACTGAAGCATGAAGCAAAGATTCAGCAACAAAATAATGATATGATCAAGAACGCTGAAGACAGTTAAAAAGAATGGATGAATTATCAAATGAACAAAGAAGACTCAACAACAATACCAGTTTAGGGTATACCGAGCATGAAGAATCATAAAACTGAGTTGATCAAAGGAATGTCTACTCAAATCGAAGACCAAATAAGCGTTCATGTAATCACTATGGAAAACCAAGCCACACATCAAATGTTTGCAGGAGCAAGGCAAAAGGTACTCCTAAATCTACTTCTACATTCATAGGTAATTGTTATAAGTGTAACAAGCATGAACACAAAACACATGAATGTAGATCTAAGGTGAACAAACCAAAGAAGGAATCCTACATGGAAAAATATTGTCCTACTTGCAACATACATGGCCACACATCTCACGAATACAGGAAAAAGAAAAAGCAAGTCTGGAAACCCAAAGAACTAGAAAATGCATATCAACCGAGAAGAGTCAGTAATTCATATGTATGGGATTACAACACATGGGTAAATTGCACAACATGTGGAAGATATCCACCTCATGGACATATAGCTACAAACTGTATGAGGAAATGGATATGAAGATCTAGAAACTGGACTAACTCCGGAATGGCATGCTTACACTGTCATAAGGTCGGTCACCTAAGCAAGGACTGTAGAGACCAAGTGACAAAGTCAAGCACTTTTGCAAATAAAAACATTATTGAAGACATCAGGAGAATGAGAAATCAAATGTGGAGGAGAGCTTCAAACAATGACAATGTTGGACCAAGCAATACAATTGGTGACACCTCATCTAATGGATTAGGTGATTCCACCACCCCCACCTAAGCAATACAAGTAAGTATGGAAATGCACTCTAAAAAGCTATATTTTACAGCAGTTCCTATATTCATTGATAAAATGCCAAATTAACATGAATAAAGATGCACTATGGTATTACTTGTTATGATTGTGTGAATCAAGTTTCATCGGTTAATGTAAACTGAGCATAAACTGCACGTCGGTAAACATATGGGAGACAACCAAGTTGACACCTTGTACCGAGTATTGAATACTCACTGAGCTGAAGTCTTTGGTGTGTTAAATGAGTGTCTACGCTTTGTCAACCGAGTGGCAGGTGAAGCATTTAATACATCACTTAGGTCATATTTTTCTATAAAAGGGAAAATGAGAGCTCATTCGCTCACCTAGCATTTACGAGCAGATTGCAAAGTGAGAAGAAGGATTCACAGCGATCACATTGCAGAGAGATTAACAACGATTCCAAAGCAACTCCAACATATTTCAAGAACTCACCACGATCATCCAGTAAGTACCAAGACTTACCGACCTCACAGTTCATTTGCGAAGAAGCCCTAATTTTACGATCAATGGCATCCACCTCATGAACCTCGAAGATCAAAATGACTAAAGATAAAAAGGTTGCTCTCATCAAGAACTCAACCTGTGAAGAACCAAATTACAAGTTTTGTCCTGAGGTTGCTTCATAACCCGACAACAAGGGAGCATTCTCAAGTATCCCACCTAGGGTTTTGCTGGTCTAAGACATCCGAGAATACATTCACTGTAAAGTTGTAAATATCGGAGACATAGATCTTGAAGAAGCTTATAAGAAGCTATGCACTGACATAAACCTGAAGGATGAATACAAACGCATCGAATTGAAAGGGTTAACCAATGCCCTACTGTTCCCAAAGGAGTTCAAAACTAAGTGGATATAGATTGTACTCAGCCGAGTGCATGATGGTAAAATGTGGTTGGATGAACCTAAGGAAATTGCAAAGGATGTGATTCATGCAGTCACCGGATACCCAATCACCGACAAGATGAAAGTAGGGATAACTTTAAGAAACCCCCTCCTAGGCAAAAGTGTAAAATCCTGGTGAATCGTACATTAATTTAGGGGAAATTTTTTCTTGATGATGGCAATTTTTTTTTCCAAATTAGGAAAATAATATAAAGGCGAAGGCGATTTTTTCCCTGCCCAATGAAAATTCCATAAAATTCTAGCTAATAATACATTAACGTGGGGAAAATATATATTGTGTGAGGCAAATTTTTTTCTTTTGAAGTAAATACATTATAATATATGAGGCGAATGATTTTTTGTTGAAGGGAAAAAAAAAAATTTGTGCTGGCAAATTTTATGTGCCTTTTGAAAAAATATATATATTTTTTGCTAATATATCGTTAAGTATGGGAAAAATAAATATTTTATTGGCGATTTTCAAAAGATGGGACTTGTCAATACGTCATGTGGGCCAATGCCAACTAATATAACTTGTTTGAAGATTAAACACATGTTGGTATCCATAAGCACAAAAATTTACATCGACACACAACCCAACAGTAACATCCATCATTTTATAATGTTAAATGCCTTATTTGAGACCGTTTGATGATCCTAGATGAATGGCTGAAGTTTAATTAATCTGCACCATAACTATTATCTAATTAATGTAACATCACATAATGACATCATTATTTACACATATTAAGTCTTACATTTGTTTAGGTGGACGGTTGATAATGTATCACCATTGTCGTTAATAAAAGAAATGTTTTAACACTGACACTAAATCTGGCTATTTTTAATTTTACACACTCGTGCTTTTAATATGAAAGATTTACATAATTTTGAAGGACAAATGAATTAATTAGGTTAGACAAAGAATTAAGGGCTATTTATAGGTGATCTACGCTTCCTTCCTCTTCAATTCTCCTTTGGTTTGGGTTTGCCTTTGCTAGTGCTTGAAAGATTGCCTCTAGTTTTGGGTTTTAGGTTGTATTAGTATAATTTTAGATATTGTGGTAGTTGTTTTTTGAAGATGGACACTCCTATCTGTTTGATAAGCACGTCTGCAGAGGAACATAAGGCCTTTTTGGACCCAGTCTCAAACCAAACCCTTGAATCAGTTTGCAAGGAGTTTGGAGCCTTCACAAATGAGGTTGTGAGGATGGTGTTGGGCCATCAATTTTTGGAAAATTTTGATAGGTACTGAGTTAACATGGACATTACGTCCTATTTTTTGGCATCTCTTTTGGACCTCAGGGTAGAGAAGGTGGATATGCTCCTTTTGTTAAGGAAGCTATTCAAACTTGAATTCCTGGGTGACATTGTTGAGGTTGTTGTTTATGAAAAATTAGGGGTGGGGATCCCTTGGGCAAGTGATATACGCAAGCTTTTCGAGTCAGATGAAGATGTGGCCATTCAACCTTTTCTTTTGAACCTGGATGTTCAGCAGTTGACACACCATAGGAAATAGGTGCAGATTGGTAGGGATTTTTTTCGCAAATGATTTCTGTTGGATGACTTGGTGGACTACGGATGGTTGTATGAATTCGCAGAGCTTGTCGTCTCTTGAAAGTTCTACTTAGACTGAGGGGAAAGTCCTTAGTGTTGTGTCCCTATGGCCATCGCCTGAAATTTTGAAATTTTGACTATAGTAGGTTTTGTCGTTAAAGTTTTGTAAGGACTTCAAGTGAAAGTCTCCAAGTCTGAAATTCTGAATATTGTAAATTTATAGAAAATATTAATTAAAAGTTTGCAACTTCATTTCAATTTTTTTTATGGATTTAATTGTAAAATATGTATGTGTGAGTCGTGACATATGTGATTTTATAATTTGTGAAATTGAAAATGAACCAAACAAATGTTAAATTGTTAATGTATGACAACATGTTATTTATTTAACAGTAATATAACTTAACTTTTGCATGTATCATGTCACATGTGTGACTGTGCGACTGCCGAATTGTGAAATTTTAAAGTAGTTAATCTTTAAACTTTAAACTAAAACTAAAATCTAAAATTAGCAAATGCCAAATGAAAACTCATAAAACATCTAATAATTACAATTTTTGGACTACCAGTCACATCGAGTTAATATCACCTCTTTGGTAGCGGAGTTGTCCGCCGTCACTGGCAACTACAAGTCGTATGTACATTTGGAACTGCACATGGTATGTACATTGTATTATCAACTATGAGCATTGATACCGTCGACAAGTATCTTAAACCTATATATTTAGAACCCTAATTTATAAATATATTATTCGAGACCGTTGATTGATGTAGATCAATGGCTAGAGTTTTACCTCAGACATAGTTTCTCAAAATGAATGTCTTGTCAGAGTGAAAGTGACATTCTTTAGCCATCAGGAAATTCACACGGTTTCCAAAATTGTACTAGTACAACCTATAGTTATTAGTATAGTGACCACTGACTATATTAGTAATTTCCCACACTCTTGCATTAATGCATTAACGGGAATGATTTACCTAACCATACAAAAGATATGGATTCACAGGGCTATTAATAGACATTCTTTCTTGCTTCTTCGTCAATTTCAATTTGCTTTTGTCTTTCAGCCTCGGCCCTCGAATTTCAATTTTCTGTGTAGTTTGAAGATTTAGGTTTTAAGTTTAGGCAGAGATGGACACACCAATTAGGTTGAGAACTACATCCATTGACGAGCAAAAGCCCTTTTTGGGTAGGATACCGGACAGAGTACTCACTTCCGTTTGCAAGGAAGTGGGATCTTTCATTAACAATGCTGTGTTGATGGCACTCGGCCATAAGTTCATTCACAATGAGAAGAGATACCGCGTCAGCACGGACATTACGTCCTGCTTCCTGGCGTCTCTTCTCAACCTCGAAGGAGAGAAGTTAGACATGCTTATGTTGTTGCAGAATGTTTTCAAGGATCAATTTCTGGTGGATGACGTCCAAGTCATTGTCTTTGTAGAACTGGGGTTGGGTATCCCTTGGGCTAATGAAATTGAAAAGTTTATCCAGCGAGGCAGCAATGTGGAAAGGCAACCCTTCCTACTGAACCTTAATGAAAGGCAGCTGACGCGACATCGGAAGTGGGTGTGGCTAGGGAGGAACTTCCTGCGGAAGTGGTTTCACCTCAACGAATTTGAGGAGACAGACTACAACTAGCTCGATGAATTCGGGGAGATTATCCTTAACAGACAATTCTTCTTAGACAGGGATGGAGATGAAGACCCTTAGTGTTAATGTTCTTGAAATTTGTTTCTGCATTTCATTTTGTTTTTTTGTTTTTTCTTATATGATCAACCAGTTCCCTTGTGGCAACATATTTTGTAACTATTTGGATACTTCCCTTTTTGTGGGTAAACATACTTCCCATTTTGTAGGTGTTTACGGTGCGACTATAGTCTAAAGTTAACTGTAAAACTCTATAATTATAAAGTATATTATAATATTAGTGATGTAAATTTTCAAAATAATTAATGAAAATTTTGTTGTTCGACTCTTAATAATTATTGTAATTTATGTATCTTCCTCCGGAAATGAGACTCATATCCGTGTGTGAGATAATACATTGTCTACGTAATATTATTTAATTGTAATTTTTTAAAGAAATCTGAAGACTTCATATTGTTTAATTGCAATTTTGTAAAGAAATCTAAAGACCTTAGACTTTACTTTTGATAAATAATAAATTATATGCCCATTCACATTGCCAAATTGATGTGTGGATCTGTGATATCATATAATATGTATTATGAACCAAAAAAATGTAACAATATTTAATGTATGTGTGTGATTTATTTAAGAGTATTAACTTAATTTTTCCATGTCAATGACAAATCTAATTATCATTATGTGGCATGTGTGTGACTACGAATGTGGAATTGTAAAATTTTAAAGCCTTTTATAAATTATGGTTAGTAATCAATTAATAAATAATTAGAGTATTAGATAGTTATCTGTGATTGCAATATTTTAAATTTAATTAGTTATTTTTATATTAGACGGTTTCAATATTTAATATTATTTAAATTTAATAAATTCGTGGCATATGGTGTTACATGTAACTGTATTTCTGGAGACCGTTGGATGAGCAGAGATCAACGACGTACGATGTATTTCAGGCTGAAAGGGAAAAGAAATCTCATTTCTGTAATCCTATTCCAAAATTACGACACTTGTACACTCATTCAATCACACAACACGTGGTGACGTAACCACTCACACAATTGGTGTCATCCAATAAATATAATTCAAATTAAATAAATGGGACCCGCCACACATGATAGTGACTGCCAGCAACCGTTGGATGAGTAGGGATCAACGATTACGACGTACAGTGTATTTCAGGATGAAAGGGGAAAGAAATCTCATTTTTGCAATCTTATTCTGAAATCATGACACGTGTACACTCATTCAATCGGACGACATGTGACCACTCACACAATCGGTGTCATCCGATGGATATAATTCAAAGTAAATAAATGAGACCCGCCACAATTACAAATGATGGTGACTGCCACCAACTGTTGGATGAGCAGAGATCAACGATGTACGTTGTGTTCTGGGTCGAAAGTGAAAATAAATCCCATTTTTGCAATCCTATTCTAAAATAACGACACGTGTACACTCATTCAATCGGTGCCATTCAATGACGAGTGGCAACTGAAAGATAAAGGAATATTAAAAGAAACTAGCGACCATTGGATGAGCACAAATCAACGACGTGCGGTGTATTTCGGGCCAAAAGAGAAAAGAAACCCCATTTTTGCAAACCTATTGTGCAATCATGACATGTGTACACTAAGCTAAGTTTAATTAAAATTGTAATTGGAGTAAAAGAGTAACTTAACATTTAACTAGTAATAAGCTCAATTTGACCGCAGACCAAACAATTAAGTGACACCTGTCCTAGTGACCTTAGATATCTGGAGAAGCAATAAAAGTTAACATGAGTGACAGTAAAAGTTAACACAAGTGATGAGTCACGACTGACGATTTAGTACTACTCACTATTACTCACTATTGTACAATTTTAACCTAAGTTTTTATATTTTCAGTTCTTACTAGTATTATAGTATATTGTATTGGAGAATCAAAGATTCAGAAAGGGGTTACGGGTAACGGCTTCTAGGTTGAGGATTGAGGAATAAAACAGAGTCTCTCAGCTCTCTGCTCACTCACAATCTGCACAAATTGAATTTTTGGGTAAAATTTTGAACACCCACATCCCGCCCTTTAAATTTTTCAAATCTAGAGGTTTACTGTTTAGATTGTAGTCATAGAATTAGGGTTAAATTTTCAAACATGCCTGTAAATTATAGTTGTCACTAGTATACCACGGTCCACGATGGGAAAATCAAATACCAAGAGTACGAGTAAAGGGCAAAGAAATGAAAAGGAGATAATAGACTTCCACAAACTGGTTAAAACACCAGGTTTCACTGATGAATTCCATGATATTTTTGATCCTGTTATCCATGGAAATAAGGGAATCATGGAAATTAGATTTGCACTTGAAAATAAGTGTAAAAATCCAATGAAGGATTCAAAATTTTGTCCATTTAACAACACGTTAAAGGCAAAGACAAATAAAATTGCACCGTGGGTTGTTGGGTCAGCACACATAGCGTTACCTCAAGTATTCCCTTGTCCAGAAATTGTCATGCTCTGCGCCCAAAATTATGATGAAAATAGAAAAGCAATTGTCAATAAAAATACTCAGGATGAAATTTTGTCGTTAACAGAGACTGAATTTTCTAGTCTGTTGGACCTAGGGTTTGAAGCACAAAAATCAAACATGCACATTGACCTGAGAAAGCTGGTAGAGACTTATGAAAATTTAGATGCAAAAAGGAAAGGTTCATATATCAGAGGAATAAAAAGTAGTTCTAGTCTGGATCCAGATCATAAGCCTCCTTATGATTATTATATTTTTGTGCAATGGGTTCAGGATAGTATTTCCTTGCTAGCATTTTGTTAGGGATTGGATAGTAACAAAGAAGTAAGTGCCAACATTCTTGAAATGATTTTTCATATTCATTGTGAAAAAGAACCAGTAAAATATAATCTTATTGAGCACACTGTTCATTGCATGCAAGAACAATTGCTAATGATTAAAAGCGGTTCACAGAAGACATTTCGGTTTACAACCTACTTGTGCTATCTTCTTTTAGCAAAGCATCGTGTAATATTTTAGACAAACAAGCTTCAAAGTTAGGTCCAAAATGCACTATATGAATGGACACCTCAGATAAGGATGAGTGATAACAGAAGGAACTATAACAATTTTGTAGACTTCTTTTTTGCACCTATGTATCATAA
>MU224384.1:325152-346275 GCA_018584345.1 Thuja plicata
AAATTCCCTCAATCATTTTGGACTTTGACAGAAGTATTGGTAGAGCTCTTTGATTAAAACTTCAATATTTTGTACTTGACCATGCTTGCTAACAACTCCAAAAGCTAGATTCATTCTGTGGGCCATGCAGTGAATGGGAGTAATGTAGGGTGCACAAGAAGATTGTATCTTTGTGCAAAGACCACCCCTGTGGCCTTGCATTATTGAAGCTCCATCCGCTCCAACACACACCAACTTATTGGCAATCATTATATCATTTATACCTCCATATTCAATTATAGATCTCTTTACTAGTTCAAATAGATCTTCAGTTGTCGCATTATCCTTCATTTTAGCAACAGTTAGTAGATGAGGTTGGAAGACAAAAATGTGTACAGTATAAATATGCATGCATACCCACGAAGTATTATCTACTGTTGTAACCTCGTCTAAAGACAATGCAATAAAATTTGACTCTTTAATTTTTGCCTTTAGATCCTCTTTTTCAACATCGACAAGACAACTTGCCCATTTCCATCCACTATTTACTGACCAATGACTGTTAGGATAGTTAGGAACTTTCAAAAAGTGTAATAAAGTACTCAATGATGTGTAGTCTATCATAGGACGCCCTCTGCTCAAAATATTAGAAACAACACTTAACTGAACAACTTTTCCCATTAGTTCTACTTCCAATGCTTTTGCAAAACAAGGTTCAATAGAGCCTTTAACTTGAGCAGGCTTCGTCTGTATATTCAGCTGAAATTCATATAATTCTGCATTCCTAACATGTAGAGATTCATCCTTTGTTTTCCATCTTATCATTGATTTTTCAACTCCATCTATGGTTTTCTTTTCGTAAACTTTACCCATATGCTTCTCTATGGTGTCAATTTTTTACTGCAACGTCTTTTCCTTCTTATTTATCTTGGTGCAAATCTTACATCTGCATTCTACCAGAGGTTGACCTTCAATTGGATTGTCCACTGGTTCAATGAATGGATACTTTGACACCTATTCTATTTGAAAATTCCTTGACAACTCCCACTTCTGATCATTTTTTGAATTGTTTTTTCTTTTCTTTTTCCCTGCACCATCATCATCTCTGACATTCTCACTCTCATTCAATTCAATTATATTATTATGGCTACTCTGGGTATTTAACTGAAAATCCTCTTCAAGTTCATCGTGATCTGAGATATCAGGTTCGCCTACCTCTTCAATATGCCATGTAGTTTCAGGTTGTGAATCTTCAAAATCTACTTGTGATGAAGCAACTTCCCGATTTTGGACAGAAACATTTCGAACACCGTGACCAAAGTATGATGATAAGGTTCTGCATTTTGTTGGCCTCTCTTGGATTTCCCCACTTGTAGGAGCCTTACCCTTATTTTTGTTTGACATCTACATTCTCCAACGACTTCCACTGCAAAAAAATGTTAAATTGTTGAAGAAGTGACAATAGACTATAATATATATAAATATGATTATGGATTTATTGGCCCTAAAATCATGTCTGAGGTCTCCCTGGTCACCAGTGTTCGCTAACTGGTTACCACTAAATAATAATGAACTCAAAATTATAGAGTTGCAGAATAAGTATCACTTACCTTTGCCTCAAATTAAATTGTAGTCGTTACTCACCAGTGCAGTATGCAATTGCACTCAACAGTCTGAAACTTTGCTATCGATCAAATGTTTTTATACTATCCTTATTCGGCGAATTCGGCGGGAGGTATTAGGTCAAGGTATACAAATTTTGCAAAGCCCGCATAATTTTAACACACCTTTTATTATTTGCGAGGCGATTATGGGTTGTCCAATACAAAGGTATGATTAATAAAGTTGGCAAATTTGGGTCGGGTTGGGACACGCGTCTGCCAAATGCCAGGCGAATTTGGGGTGGCCTATAAATATAAATGTATAAAACTATTGGCAAATACAGGCCATCCATTTGGGTTGCGTATAAATTATAGGCAAATGTTCAAAATTTACGGGGACCAAAAATTAAATTCCATTGGCGATGATGTGTAAGAAAAGTAGAAAATTAAATAAAGCGATGGGCGATGGGCCCGGACATTGGTCCCAATATTAATAATTGTCGAGCGATAGGGTCAACCTAATATATGAAAAAAAATTGCCAATTCTCCGCTTGCCGACATGTGACATTCACCAATTGGAAAATAATCGCCACTAAAGTTTTTGTTGGACGAAATCCCTAAGGCACCCTTCACGTCCCGAGATTAAAAAACTAACAGGAGCCGAATCGGACGACAAAGGACTGAAAGTGAACTCAATTACCAATCTTGAATTGAAGTTCAATGCATATGTGGTCAGATACAAGATATTCCAAGCAAGTAGAATGAAAAACATTGCTTGTGGAGTTGTTGACACAATATTCAAAATTGTGAAGAAAGGAGTGCAACTAGACCTAGCAGAGCTGCTGCTAAAGCAACTGGAAGAAAACATGAGAACCATTAGATCAACTAGATCTAATACATGTAAGTTCAGTTCTTTATTGGTTTACATATTCTTTTAATTTCATAACTTCTTTCCTTCAGTCGGTAATATCACTTGGGACACAAACTGACCAATCACTGCACAAATTAGTGATTTCATTAAGTCACTAGGAGATAATGATGTAACACTAGTCTTGCTTCTCCCTAGCTTCCTCTAGGGGCTCCTAGGCCACTCTATTGACCTACTAGGGTTATTCAACTAACCCTATCCTCCTTAGGATTCTTCTCCCAAGATCCTAATCCTTTCAACTAGTGAACACCAACAATGTAGAATCAAAACTCACCATGCTCCTTCCTAGGCTTCAAATGGCCTTTCTTGCTGCATCTGCACAAAGTGATCCAAATGGATCCCAAAATCTTCCATGTGTAAATTTAGTCTTAAAGATAGTTTATTGGACCAATTACATTGTCCACAAACTACTTTGGGATTGAAACCCTAAACGAGTTCCAAATTCCAAGCCAATTACACCCAAAAGAGGGGTACTAGCATCAGGCCTAGTTAGGCTCCTTTTCTGCAATAACTTGTAAAAATATTTAACAAGTCAGAAAATAATACCATATCTTGATACCCTTTATCAAGAACCTAAGGATTTTCTAAGTCTTGGCTCCCAGAGGTGTCCGTACAGTACCTCCTACAAACATGCCTAAAATTCAGGGTTTTAGGACTTTTCACTGTTTGCACAAGAAATTTATTTTCTTGGCTAGAAAAAAATCACACCCAAACTTCTCCTCTGAGTTAGGGTTCCTTCACTCACCATACTACCTTCCCACAATCCTTTATTGAAGGAATGAATGCTTTCAATCCCTTAATTTCTCTGCAACTACCGGTGATCCCTAGCCATGCATCTCTGGCTCGCCTAGGGCATCACCTTATAAATAGTTGCCATGCTCTCTTGGGCCCCTCCTTCACTGTACATAATGTATATGGATTCACCTTCCATAATCCAAGATCTCGTGCAACTTCCACAGTGGAAAACGGATCTATGACCCCATTTGCACACAGTGCCCTATTCAAGACAGTGATTGGATAGAAAATAAAAGAATTTACAAAAGCAACTAAAACTATTCAATATAGAAAACTACAACCACACAAAGTCTTGGAATAATCTACATTACCAAAAACAATGCTTACAAAATTTGATTCAATCCATTACAATATCAGATCCTCACAAATGACACAAACTATAACTGTTATTCCAATACACAATCCGTACAAACTCTAACATAAACTTTCCAACCCTTCCAAAAGCTCGAGGATAGCCTTATGTAGTTTACCAAGGCACCAAAAAATCAGTTTCAGACAGTTAAGGAACTAATTCCTTCGAATTTGCATTCTTGCAACCAATGTTGTCAATGACATCATTGACAACTTTTGTAACTTTTTGGATATGCTATCCAAACTTGGTCAAAAGTTGTCCAAACTTCTCCAAATCACTAATTAAGGTGTATAAACATTAAATAGGACCTTTAGTCCCTTTCTTGGCCATATTTGGCACTAAAATAAAAAAACACCCTAATAGACCTAGATTAGACTCAAAGGTCACTAAGGACCTAATTAGGCATCCTCACACTTTACACACTAAACACTAGGACCTACATGTCCCTTTATTAAACTAGTGATCTAGCTAGAACCACTACAGGAAAAAACATCAAAAGAAGACATAGGTTACATTGCACAGTTATCCCTACCTAGGTGCTCCTACACCATACTCCCCAAAAAGGAAAGCTATGTCACTCCTGTGGACAATATATCCTCTCAAATGCTCACCTTCTTGAAGTCTGCCTCTATAATCCATGAGGCCTCTGACTCTGGTCAATCCTTCCACTGAATTAGGTGTTCCATATAGACTTTATGCCTTGTAGTCTTCCTAACCCCGGAGTCTAGAACTTTCTCAGCTACCATTTGTGGTTTGGGAGGCAATACAGTAGCCTCAACATCCCCATTGATTCCATGACTGCCCCGACTAATCTCATCTATCTTCCCTCTGAACTGGATTAAGTCCTAGACATTGAACACCAGAGATATGCTCAAGTCTGATGGTAAGTCTATCTTATAGGCATTAGCCCCATATTTGGCTAGGATTTTGCAAGGTCCCACCCTTTTCATATTAAGCTTGGTAGGGACACCTTTCTATAGCCTTGACTTGTTCAAGTGAACCATCACATAGTCACCCACTTCAAATTGAACATCTCTCCTCTTTTCATCAACTTTTATCTTCAACTTTTGTTGGTTGTCTTGGATTTGCTTCTTGACTTGTTCTTGGATCTCCTTAGTGTATGGGTGAAGTCCTCAGCATGTCCACTCCTATACTCCATACCTCTAAGATCCCTAAGCTCACAAACACCTCTAGGGTGCATTCCATAAACCACCTCAAATGGGCTTCTTCCTGTCATTCTATTCTTACTGTCATTGTAAGCATATTCTACTTGGGGAATGACCACATCCCAATTCTGCCCATACTCCTTAGTTAGGCACCTCAATAGGTTACCCAACACCATGTTTACCACCTTAGTTTGGCCATCAATTTGAGGGTGGTAGGCTGAACCAAAAGATAGATTGTACCCAATCTAGTCCATAATGTCCTCCAAAAATGGCTCATAAATTTTACATCCCTATTTGATACTATGCTCAAAGGGAGACCATGGATCCTCACAATTTCCTTAAAGAAAAAATAGGCTATGTGGCTAGCATCATTAGTAGTCTTACATGGAATGAAATGTCACATTTTACTAAATCTATCAACAACTACATAAATGCTATCATATCCCGGCTTGGTTTTGGGTAGACCTACAATAAAATTGATACTTACACACACTCCCATGGCCGGTTAGGCATTGGTAAAGGCTGATACAACCCTGCATTACTCATTCCTCCTTTTGCCTTCATGCAAAAAACACACTGCTCCACATATTTGGTAACATCTTTCACCAACTTTTTCCAATGGTAGAACCTTTGCACAAGCTCTAAGCTCTCATTCATACCAAAGTGACCACTTAGAGATCTATTATGTTTCTCTTGTATGAGATTCATCCTCATATAGCCTCTTGGCACACATAACTGGTTACCCCTGAATAACAATACATTCCGCAAAGTAAACTCTGAGAACTTGCTATGGAAATGGTTTTTAAAGTCAACGCACACCTTGTATGCTTCCCCAAATTCCTCATCTACCTTGTAAAGATCTCTAAAACTATCAATGCCAATGCTATTCAATTGGACTTCTTGGACTGTAAGTAACCTCCAGCTTAAGGCATCTGCAACCTTATTGAGCTGTCCCTTCTTATGCTTTATAGTAAAGGTAAATGCTTGTAAATACTCAATCCATTTCAAATGCCTATTGCTTAGTTTATCCTGAGTATTTATGTAGCTAAGAGTTTGATTGTCAATAAATACCATAAACTCTTTAGGCAATAGATAATGCCTCCATTTTCTAAGGGACTGAACTAAAGCATATAGTTCCAAATCATATGAATAATATCTCTTCTTTTCCTCATTCAATTTCTCACTAAAGAAGGCAATTGGCCTACCTTCTTGACTCAATACACCCCCTACTCCCATCCAACTTGCATCACACTCAATGGTGAACAATTTCTCAAAGCTTGGCTATTGTAGGGTAGGTTGAGTAGCCACTTGTTTCTTCAACATCTTGAAAAGGATTTCTTTGCTTCTAAGGTCCACCTAAACTTAGTTTTGACCCCACCCTTACTAGTTTCCATCATTGGTTCACATATCCCACTGAAATTCCTAATAAATTTCCTATAAAACTATGCAAGGCTATGAAAAATCCTTACCTCAGTGGCTGTGGTAGGTGGAGGCCAGTTTAGGATAGCAGCAACCTTGTCTTGGTCCATCTTCAAGGACCCTTTGGACACTACAAAGCCCAAATACACTAGTTCTTTCTTGAAGAACTCACACTTCTCAAGGTTAATAGCCAACTTCTCTTCATGCAATCTCTGCAACACTGCCTCTACATGTTTGATATGCTCCTCTCTTGTCTTGCTAAATATCAGTATATCATCAAGATATACTACCACAAACTTCCCTGTGAAGTCCTTGAGCACCTCATTCATGAGCCTCATGAATGTGCTCAGAGCATTAGAGAGACCAAATGGCATAACAAGCCATTCATATAACCCACCTGTGGTCTTGATTGCCATTTTCCATTCATCACCTTCCTTCACCCTGATTTGGTGATACCCACTCGTCAATTCCAACTTGGTAAAGTATATTGCCCCTCCAAGGCAATCCATGAGATCCTCTATCCTAGGTTTAGGGAACCTATACCTTACTGTGATCATGTTTATGGCCCTTGAATCTGTGCAAAGTCTCCATTTTCCTCCCTTCTTGGATGCCAACACAACCGGGACTGCACAAGGGATAATACTCTTCTTGATCAAGCCTTGATCCAAGAGTTCCTGCACTTGTCTAGGTACCTCCAAGTTCTGATCAATAGTAAGCTTGTATGCTACCTTACTGGGCAGAGATGCCCCTGGCACAAAGTCTATTTGGTGACTTATTACCCTCTTAGGTGGTAGGGTTGCATGAGTGCCATCACTCACTATGTCCTTGTACTTCACAAGCAATTCTTGTATCTCTGGTGGTAATGGCTCCTTCACTGGTTTTTCTTCCTCCTTGGGTCTTAGTACAATGGCATACCCTTCACTCTCATCATCCTCGATATCTTTCACAAACTCCTTCCCGCTACACAATATGACATTAGGAGTCTTTGACTCTGGTTCTTC
Organism: Thuja plicata; assembly: GCA_018584345.1. Taxonomy (NCBI): domain Eukaryota; kingdom Viridiplantae; phylum Streptophyta; class Pinopsida; order Cupressales; family Cupressaceae; genus Thuja; species Thuja plicata. Next base: position 332,394 of record MU224384.1, read on the forward strand.
ATCTTCTAGCAAAGAATGAATCTTGAAAGTCTTCCCTCCTTTCTTGAAGGTGATGGTATTCTCCTTCCCATCATATACTGCCCCATTATCAAATTTCCAAGGCCTTCCTAATAGCAAATGGGAAGCATCCATTTGTAGGATGTCACAAAGTAGCTTATCCTTGCATCATGCTATTGAAAACTCAACCCATGTTTGCTCATTGACCAATACACTTTGGCCTTTGCTGAGCCATGTCACCTTATAGGGATTTACACGAGGTATTTTGGCTAGCTTGAGTTTCACTACTGTCTCCTCTGAGATGATGTTATCTGTGGATCTAGAGTCCACAATTACTTTAAAAACCTTACCAAGAATTTTGCATCTGATTCTAAACAAGGCCCTCCTATGTTTGGGATCATCCCTTATTGGTTGTCTTATCAGTACTCTCTTGAACACCAAGTTCTCTCCCATATCTGAATCTAGATGGTCAATCTTAGGTGCTTTGACACTTGAAGTGTCCTCATGAGCATATTCTACCCTTTTGTCACTATTTAATGCAGAAGGTTTTTCAAGACATCTATAGGCTGGATGACCTAATTGCCCACAATAATAACACTTCATGGTTGCAAAGTAAGAACTAATCCTACCTCCTCTTCCTCTATTAGGACCACCATGATTACCCCTGCCTCTGTTATAGCCTCCTCTTGAACTACTTTAAGTCTATTGCTCTGTCAACTTGTTCTCCCCTTTTGACCTTTGCTCACTACCTCTGCCTTGGTAGCCTCCTCTTTGATCCCTTTGGTCTCTTCCTCTACCTCTATTATTCTTGAAGCTAGAGTTACCTTTCTTCTTGTTCTTCTCCTCCACTCTTATGGCTAACTGATGACACTTTTGTATTGTAGTGGGTGTCCATAGGCTAATCTCCTCTTGGATGTTCCACTTCAATCCACCCAAGTATCTAGTCACTTTGATTGACTCCTCTTCTTGCAATTTAGACCATAGACATAATCTTTGGAATTCCTTAGTGTATGAGGCCACATCTAGGCCTTTTTGTTTCAAGTTTTGTCTCTTTCTATGGAGTTGGATTTCATAATCCTTTGGGAGATAATTCTCCTTCAACTTAGTCACCATGGCATTCCAATTTGCTATGGGATGCTTCCCCATTCTTACCCTCTCAGCCTGAAGGTATTTCCACCAAGTCAAAGCTGACCCTTTGAGTCTAGACTTGGCCACCTTAAGCTTTTGGGCTTCAGTCACACCCTCACATTCAAAATGGTTCTCCATTCTCTCTATCTAATCCATTACTGCTTCAATATCCATCTTACCACTAAACAAAGGGATTCCTTCTAATGCTTTGCCACCTAATGCTTTGATGGCCTTCAAGAATGGCTCTGCATTCAAGACAGGGTCAGGTTATGGAATGATGTCTTCCTCATCAACCTTCTTGCCCCTATCACTGCTTTCCATTCCTTCTCTACTCCTAGTTGCTTCATTAGAAACTTCCTCTAGCCTTAACTTCATGCCTTCTAAGGCTGATTCAAGGAGTTAGTTCCTCTCCTTTTTCTCATCAAATTCCTTAGCTAACTTTGCATTTGTCACCATATTTGACTCTCCTACTGATTCATCAGTAGCTGCAGACATGCACTAACTTCCCAAGTTTCTCAACTTTCTCTGATACGACTCTGATGTAACACTAGTCTTGCTTCTCCCTAGCTTCCTCTAGGGGCTCCTAGGCCACTCTATTGACCTACTAGGGTTCTTCAACTAACCCTATTCTCCTTAGTATTCTTCTCCCAAGATCCTAATCCTTTCAACTAGTGAACACCAACAATGTAGAATCAAAACTCACCATCCTCCTTCTTAGGCTTCAAATGGCCTTTCTTGCTCCATCTGCATAAACTGATCCAAATGGATCCCAAACTCTTCCATGTGGAAAGGTAGTCTTCAAGATAGTTTATTGGACCAATTACAATGTCCACAAACTTCTTTGGGATTGAAACCCTAAATGAGTTCCAAATTCCAAGCCAATTACACCCAAAAGAGGGCTACTAGCATTAGAACTAGTTAGGCTCCTTCTGAAATAACTTGTAAAACTCCTTAACAAGTCATAAAAATAATACCATATCCTGATACCCTTTATCAATAACCTAAGGATATTCTAGGTCTTGGCTCCCAGGGGTGTTCGTATAGTACCTCCTACAAACATGCCTAAAATTTAGGATTTTAGGACTTTTCACTATCTGCACAAGAAATTGATTTTCTTGGCTAACAAAACATCACACCCAAACTTCTCCTCCAAGTTAGGGTTCCTTCACTCACCATACTACCTTCCCACAATTCCTGATTGAAGCAATGAATCCTTTCAATCCCTCCAAAATGCTCTGCAACTGCTGGTGATCCCTATCCATGCATCTTTGGATCGCCTAGGGCATCACCTTATAAATATCTTCCATGCTTTCTTGGGCCCCTCCTTCACTATACATAATTTACATGGAGTCACCTTCCATAATCCAAGATCCCGTGCAAGTTCCACGGTGGAAAATGGATCTATGAGCCCATTTGCACACAGTGCCCTATTCAGGCCAGCGACTGGACAAAAAACAAAAAATTTACAAAAGAAACTAAAACTATTCAATCTAGCAAAAATAACACCACACAAAGTCTTAGAATAATCTACATTACCAAAAAAAATTCTTACAGAAGTTTATTCAATCCATTACAATATCAGATCCTCACAAATGACACAAACTGTAATTGTTATTCCAATACACAATCCGTACACACTCTGACATAAACTTGCCAACCCTTCCAAAAGATCAAGGATAGCCTTATGTAGTTGACCAAGGCACCAAAAAATTGGTTTTAGATAGTTAAGGAACTAATTCCTTCAAAGTTGCATTCTTGCAACCAATGTTGTCAATGACAACGTTGACAACTTTTGCAACTTTTTGGATATGCTATCCAAACTTGCTCAAAAGTTGTCCAAACTTTGCCAAATCACTAATTAAGGTGTATAAACATGAAATAGGACCTTTATTCCCTTTCTTGTCCATATTTGGCACTAAAATCACAAAACACCCTAATAGACCTAGATTGGACTCAAAGGTCACTAAGGACCTAATTAGGCATCCTCACACTTTACACACTACACACTACAAACTAGGACCTACATGTCCCTTTATTAAGCTAGTGGTCTGGCTAGAACCACTACAAGCCAAAACATCAAAAGAAGCCTTAGGTTACATTGAACAATTAGCCCTACCTAGGTGCTCCTGCACTAGGTAACTTCACACCTTTAATGGATGGCTACTTTGCCACATTCAAGACTAGGATGGAGAAGAGGATGAGAATCCCTGCTCAACTAGTGGAAAAATATATGAATGAGATATGTTTTGTAGTGAACATAGACACTACACTCATCAAAGCTATCAACCCTAGAACAACATGGTTACCTCCAGTAGAATATGAAATTGACATTGATCAAGCTACAACAACTATTGAAACACTGCTAAATGAGCCAGTGGATAAAACCTTGAAAAGGTTTGGAACATATGAGGAATACAAGTCCAAAATCAAGACTGGTTTAGTAGTAAAGAAGATAGAGAGGAAGAAGATAAAGATAATGAACACTCTTCAAAAGAAACTAAAGGTAAATGAAGAAGAGTTAGAACAAATAGAGGATATCACCAAGGGACAGTCACTAGTCAGTGAAGGTAAAAAGATGAGTGACTCTGAGTCAACCAAATCTGATGCAGAGCCACCAAAGGCCAATAAATCAAAGGTTACTGATGTAACAACTGCATCAAGGACCAAAAGCAAAACTGCTAAGGCAGACTCACCACCTTTGAAGAAAGGTATAGTGAAAACTTATATGAAAATAAAAGCTTCAACCGGGCAATCAGCACCGAGATAACGCAAAAGATATGTAAGAGGAAGAGAGGAAAAGGATGAAACTGATGAAGCAGAAAGAGAGCAGAGAATACAAGAAGAAAATGCCAAAATACTAAAGACAGTTGATGAAATTGCAGAGTCAATCATCAAAACATGCAGTATATATCAAATAATAAGATTAGACAATGGGTAAATCTATCTACCGAGGATCAAAATAAATTAGAGGAAGCAATCATTAAAATGATGGTAGCATACAAGTATGTACCTCTACAATTCGGAAGTCATATTCCACAAGAGCTAAATGATAAGATATCAGCAAGATGGACATATGCATTGCATATGGAGAAACAAATGAGAGAAATAATCTTAGTAAATTACATGCTCGACTCAATAGTTGAAGAAATTGAATCAACAATGTAGGAGCATGCAGAGAAATTTTTGGCAAAGAACAAAGCATACAAGGTATTGGAAAACAAGCTCGAAGATATTGACACTGCTAGCAATAAGATTTGAAATCAAATCTTTAATCCACCCAAGCAGATACTGGCTATCACCGAGACAATTCACAATGAGGAGGAGGTCACACCGAGCCCTGAGCATATTTTCATCAATGACACCGAGGATGTCAATCCCATTGATTTGACAACAGAGGCAAGTAAGGCCATGGATGACATTCCTCGGATATTTAAATCATAGGAGAAACACCAGATATCACAATAAAATATATTACTCAAGGTGATTCTGATGATAATGCAAAGGATGTTGAAGATGTAACTATTGCCACCGAGAAAACAAAGGAACAAGACACTATAGATGTTGCACAGGAAAATATACCAGGTAACATGCCTTTATTGATACAAGCTATCAATATTATAACAAAATCAAAGGAGAAAATACCCGAGCCAAAATCAGACACAACGTAGGACAAAGGTGATGAACAAGTGGAAAAAGAAAAGACAAATAACTGTGGAGATAAATCGAGTGATAAACCCACCGAGGATAGTGGAAAGGAAGAAAAAGTTGTAAGTCAAGACAAGGTTGATGCAGAGATGTATACAACCAACCATTAGGTATTGATCAAGCCACCTAGCAAAGGCACCACACCTCCTGAGAAATCAAGGTTGATAGCTCTTTCTATCATACCTCACTCCCCTACTATCAGCAACATTCCGAAGAAGAAAAAGAACAAGAAGAATAAGGCCCCCGTTACTCTTGAAGAAATAATAGAAATACCCGACTGTGATCCAAGAACACTGGATTATGAGTCACTAACAAGGTATGGGGAGCTATGCAAACAAAAGGCACAACATGAAAAACTAAAACTGGAACACAAGAATACATAAGTCCTGAAAACAACAAAAGAAATACTATTGCAGGTAGTTCCTGATACACAGATTGATCAAAATGCACCAATCATTGATCAATTGGAAATTATAACCAAGACAATCACCAATAAGAATGTAGATGCCAAGAAGGTTATTGAAGAAAGAGTTGAGGAGAAATATCAATACAAGCTAACAGAGAAAATTAGGCTAGAAGTGGCAGTAAATAAGGTGAAACTTTTTGAACTAGTAACTCAATTAGAACCTATTATTTCAAAGTTAGTTACTCTAGTTCAAAAACTATGCAATGTTGAAAACTTCACCAAAGAGCATGATGCACAAATAGCTAAGTTGAATGAAGATCTACAAGCTAGTGCACAAAGTATTTCAACTGAGCTGAATGCATTTAAATTGCATTATGAAAAGCTAGTTGAATCCAAACGGTTAAGACTTGAGATACAAAAGAAAGAAAGAAAAATCAGAGATGATGTAACCGAGCTGAAAAGTTTGTTACTACCAAATATCACATTGCTGATGACACATATGACAATGAAAAAAACTCTAATTACCACCCCGGAGATGTCAATAGCCGAAGCATATATGACATGCACGCTCAAATCACATTGGAGCATATGACCCTCGAGCACCTCAAAGAAAAATGGGACAAGCTAATGGCGGACATCAAGCAATCCCATTCACACATTTTTGACAAGCTGTAAGTTATACATATTTGTCATTATTTTAAAAAAGGGGGAAAATGTATGTACCAAAGGGGAAAATGTATATGTGCATTCACTATATCCACAAACAGGAAAATGTACCAAGGAAAATATGTACATACCAAGAGCATGCACATAGGGGGAGTCATTGTAAAGTAAAGAGTATAAGCAAAGAACTTGGTTAATATATTGTAAATATCATTTTTTGATACTAATGCCAAAGGGGGAGATTGATAATCCTTAAAGGATTAGATGTTGTCATTACTATACGAAGTAGACAATTTTGGTCAGTCATCATTCATCGAGTGTCAGCATTCGCCGAGTAACAGTGATCACCGAGTGTAGTGATCACCGAATACAGTGGTCACTGAAATGCTTAGTACACCAAGAAAGTATACATAACCGAACACAGTGGTCACCAAAATGCTTAGTACACCGACCAAGTATACATAACCGAACATAGACACAATCGAGCACTAGTCTACAAAGACATAACCAAGCAGAGACATCACTGAGCACGAGTCTAACTGAGAGAGTTTTAACGCTGAGAAAAGCAGATTTGAGCTACACGTCAGCTAAAGCACTTTAGTCTTTAAATTAGCTTTTTTCTTAGCTGGACAACCGTTTCTTGAGGATCAAGAAAAGCGTAATTGATGGATTTAACCAGTTTAACTGATTGTATTCATGCAAACTAGGAGATCAAGGTCAAGTTGTAAATCTTAAGTCTTAGAGTTAATTCTAGAAAAGTGTGTAACCTAATTAGGTCAATACATTATATATATGATGTGTAATCAATAAAAAACATGATGATTGTAGCCGCACGAGGACATCTATGGATCAAACAAAGGTTTTCATGCAGAAGAACACATAAAGTAGAATTCAGTTATGAAAAACTAGATTCAAGGCTACCGAGAAGAACAGAGGTATTATCCATCACAATAGGTGATACATGTATTTTGTGAACTTAATGGATTTGTAATCAGCAATTCAAGATTGTAAACTATCAATTCATCTATATTTTTGTCTACTCTCTAACAATTGTAGAAAATAGAAGAAATCCTTCAAGAATGTGGACTTAACAATCTTATTGTAAATCTCTTAACCGAGTGCACACATACATTGTGTTGTTAAAATCTCTTAATCGAGTAGACTTAACAAGTATGACATGTTACTCCTAATGGGGTAAGATCATCAGAAGTGATCACAACTTGTAGCCCTAACCAACACCTTCCATTCTGCAGATAGTGAAGCTTTGTGAGCTTCATCCCCACTGCAGTTTTTACCTTCTAACAGGGGTTTTCGGCGTTATCAATTCTTGTGTCATGTGTAAATGAGTTTCATGAATGTTTCTATGTTAGTTTACATGCACTTACATTTATGTTATGATATTACATGCATAAGGTAGTAAAGTAACAATGGTCGATAATGCAAGCTATGAGTACTAAGGTTATTTGATAAAAAAATTTAAGGGTACTGATTCACCCCTCCCCTCTCAGTACACACCCTTCCATTATTCCAACATCTACAACCTATGTCTCTTGTTTGTACTAAAATTTAGGTTTAATTTTTAGTTTTCAATCAAATTTAATTGTTAAAGTTTCTTTTCTTAAATTTTAAGTTTAATTAGACTTTTAAAATAGATTTTGTTTTAATTACCAGGTAGGAATGATCTCCCCATAGAAAACCTTCAACCAAACCCTCCATCTTCTCCTCATGAACAAATGGATATTGAAAATAACCAAGAAAATGAACCCCAACCGCTTCCACCAATCAAGAAACCTCCTCCTGGAACACATGAAAATTTGATTAACCAAATAGAAATAGGGAAAACATAAATAGAATCTTTAATTAGGAGGTTAAAATATTCTATTGGTACACATCCTAGAAGGACAACACTTTCAAATTCATTAGAATTAATCTTGACCCACGTAGGTTCAGATAGTGGGCAACTTAATTTATGACATGACAAAAGAGAAGAACAAAAACAATATATACAAATAAATTATCATATGAGGACATAAAAAAGAAAGAAATCACTAAAGACGACATTTGTAAACTCTTTAAAAAGCCAGGGGAAACTGAAACTCTTAAAACTAAAACAAAGAGATTCCCAATTCATTGGTGCTTGAATGAAGATATAAAAATAAACTTTTGGGACAAATGGTGGATGGTCTTTGATTCCCCTCCCTGTAACAATCATGAGGTTCCTATATATTTCTTGAGGAAACTCTATTGTGAGTTTGTCCTGAAGGAGGTGCCAAATTATTTTGACTTTCTAGAGTCTCAGGGTAAAGGTGGGGGGTCATCATTTGATAGACCTATGAAACGTCATGACCCTAATGCACCTAGGTTTCCCAGTGGCAAGCCACAAGTGGATCATGTTAGTATTCCTTCCAATGTGAAGGAACATGTGGAGGTGGACACACTAAGTATGATTAGTGCTATGACACAAACTCTCATTCAGTGTGCCACTCCTCTAGTCGAGGGTGACCATGGTCGGTCTACGAGGGCTCATTTTTTCCATTCTTGTGGATCTCTGTACACATTTGGTACTGTAGACATAGAGGAAGAGGATGATGGACTGATGACTAATGATTTTCTCAATGCAACATTTGACATTGATACACATGTAAATATTTGCAAGCTCATTGAATTTATTTGATCATATTTCATTTTTAAATGAATGAATTTAATTAAGTTAGTATCTATTGTTTATGATGAAAATTCAGGGAAAGAGTGTTGGTTTCAACGGCAATGATCCCCCGTACCCCTTATACACTACGTCATCAAATCCATAAGTATGTATCAAATAAAACATTTTTTAAACTAATATATTTGATTATTCTATAATTATATGGATGTTTGTCTCATAACTTATTGTGCATGTACATTAGTTCACTGTTGGACCATCGATGTTGACATTAGACAACGAAGGGCATTGTTCACATTTCGTTGAGGTATGTTTATTTGCATGTTAATTTGATTTACTTTATTATATTTAATTAATAAATGAATGAATAACTAAATTAGTAGACAAATTATGATCAAAATCCAGAGTCAAAGTGGTCATGGCAATGATCACATTCCTTCACCTGGCTTTGTGACGACATCATTTAGTGCACGGGTATATATGTAATAATGAATTATAATTAACAAGTCAGTGGTATATTCTTATATTAATTGTTGTCTTATAAATTACCATACATGTGCACTAGTTTAATGCTGGAGCTACGACATCGACACCACACACTGAAGGATGCGGTGGCACCTTCAGAGAGGTACCATTTATTAATTAGTGGGGTTGTAAAATATTATAGGTATTCTTGATAACTACATAATACTCTTGTTGTTTCATTTTCAGTTATTGACAATAGAGACTCCTCCTATTGTTCATGATACTTTGAATCATGGCGTAGCTGTAGCTATAGCTAGTTCTGAAACATTGACTGAGGTATGAAAGAGATTACTTAATTAGAATTATTATTTTAATAGTTTAAATTGAAATTTTTAATGATATTCATGTATGTATTTTAAATTTTATTTTGAACATTGTTCTAGGGACTCATTACTCCAGATCGTCAGCGTGCCCCTTTAGTGGATGTACATAGCGACTATTTGGTAGCGGTAAGCAAATATTCTACATCATATAATTGAATTCTAATGTATATTAGTTATTAATATTTATACTTGTTATTTTATCAGCTCAGGCTGCAGAAGAGTCTAGACAGGAGGACTAGTGAGCACACTTGGAAGAGTATTGCATCTTCATCGATGCGACGATTGAAGACAACTTGGGATTTGTTTTCTTCCCCTTCCGGGAAATGACTAGATTAGGGATAATCATTGTACACCAATATGAGATTACTAGACATATTTTTTGTATATTGTAGAAGTGACATGTTATATATCCATTTAGCTTTCACAAAGCCAATTTAACTATATTGGACATATTTGATCTATGACATTATTGGACATATATATTTTTCTTCATGCTCTACGAATATATATAGTTTATATTTTAAGTATGAAATTCATGTGTATTGATGTAGACTACTCAATGTTTATGTGGATGTCTTATGCTTTGTAAATTGCTTATGCCTTATATTTATGCTTGCACGTGTATCTATGTATATTATTACTGAATGATTCATACTTAATGAGAATATGCATGTTTCATTTCCTAAACCTAGACTGGTAATTTTGATTCCAACACCTTAATGAAGTGATAATAATCTATATAAGATCAAAAATATCAATCCTACCCAATTTTAGTCCTATCAGAGCATTTTGACTACTTGGACCTATTTAGGGCACTACAAGAACGTTAAGGGATGCACCAGTACATTGCGGTCTTGAATGTTTGAATCAGTTGTGAAGCCTAACAAGGTTATTCCTAGCATTTACACGTCAAATTGAAGGTGTTAGCGGACATGGTTCCATGCCAGGATGAGTGGTTTTCAAAACATGCAATGTTTCAGCTTTCAACTGACAAACATTGCAAGTTTTTGCATCCACTGAGATTGGGTCAGAAAATGAAAATGTAAGCGAATCTCCAAAATCCGAGACAGGTTATCACAGGTCTCCATGACATGGTCTCGTAGCACCTAACGACTTGTCAATAGCCCTTGCCAGCTCTGAGAAACAGACTCTTGAAGATCTCTGATTTTGTTGCTTGGCGCACCTTGAGGGACACTTGGCTCCATAGCGGTCAACAATGTTTGAGCCACTTCATCTCCATGATAGGGTCATTCCTAGTGTTCACTTGACATTCTAGAGCTATTGGCGGAGACGGTTCGATGCCAGGGTGAGTGGTTTTCAAGATATGTAATGTTTCAAATTTCAACTGCGCAACATTGCAATTTTTTGCATCAACCGAGATTGGGTCAGAAAATAAAAATGTAAGTGAATCTCAAAAATCTAAGATAGGTTATATAAAGCCTCCATGACATAGTCTCGTAGCACTTGACATCTCATTGATACCTGTCGCGAGCTCTGAAAAATAGACTCCTGAATATCGTTGATTTTATTGCTTGGTGCACCTTGAGGGACACTTGGCTCCATAGAGGTTCACAATGTTCAAGCCACTTCACCTCTATGAAAGGGTCATTCCTAGTGTACACCCAACATTTTAGAATTATTGACACAGACGGTTCGATGCCAGGATGAGTAGTTTTCAAGATATGCAATATTTCAGCTTTCAACTGCGCAACATTGTAAGTTTTTGCATCAACTGAGATTGGGTCAGAAAATGAAAACATAATAAAATCTATAAATTCTGAGATAGGTTATCATAGGCCTTCATGATATGATCCCATAGCAGCTGACAACTCACTGATACCCCTCGCAAGCTCTGAGAAATGGACTCCTGAAGATCGCTGATTTTGTTGCTTGGTGCACCTTGAGGGACACTTGGCTCCATAGCGGTGAAAAATGTTCGAGCCACTTCGCCTACATGAGGGGGTTTTTACTAGATTTTACCTGGAATTATGGGGCTATTGGTAGAGACAGTTTGATGCCAGGATGAGCGATTTTCAAGATATGCAATGTTTCATCTTTCAACTGCGCAACATTGCAAGTTTTTGCATCAACTGAGATTGGGTCGACAAATAAAAATGAAAGAGAATATAAAAAATATGACATAGGTTATTGTAGGCCTCTGTGACACGGTCCTGTAGCAACTAATGGCTCATTGATATCCCTAGCGAGCTCTGAGAAATGGACTCCTGAAGATCGCCAATTTTGTTGCTTGGTGCACCTTGAGGGACACTTGGCTCCATAGCAGTCGGCAATGTTTGAGACACTTTGCCTCCATGAAGGGGTCATTCCTAGTGTTCACCCGACATTTTGGAGTTTTTGAAGGAGACGGTTCAATGCCACACTAGTACATTTGACCTCATTTTTATACCAAAATTATCGACCATTAATTAAAAAGGTTTAGGTTGGTCGGATTATAGAAGGAAAAAATTCTTTTTTTTTAATCCATGCCCGTGTTGGTCAAAATTTTGACCAATACCATGTCGGTTGAAATATCGAAAAACACGGGCATATAACTTAAAAAAAAAGATTTCAATTCTCATTTCATTTTTACGGGCAAATTATATGAAGTGTTGCAGTGCGCGAAGGAGGAATGCAGCGCGCGAAGGATTTCCATCTTCTAAGCTACACACCAAGGGATATAGGAACGGAGCTTATTCCAGATCGTGAAGAGCCAGACCCTATGCTAGCAGTATATCCAGCACCCGAGGTTAATATCATATTCCATCTTTTTATGTTATCAGCACGTTAATGAACAGAGGGATTTAATAACCCTGTTAATCTATTTGGCATATGTGGCTGTAAGATTCATTATGTATCTACAACATTGATTATGTGGTTGAACAGTTTGTATGTTGTGTTACGAAACTAGTAGAAGCATTATTTTCTCATTTTAAATCTCTTCGATGCATTCATAGTTAGCTACCATTTAATTAACTGGTCTTCATCTTACACAATTGGTGTGGAATAAACAAATACCTTTGACTGTTGCCGTCACATGGTTAAATCCATTTGATTTTGTTTATCTAGTTTTGTTTTAAATTTACTTGGACTCTGTCAGACCAGGATTCAAAACCCATTATCCTTGGCTCTGATATGAAGTCTGTCCCTAACTTGTAATTTTTCCGTGAGATTTCCAATGTCACGGGTTGAAAGACAAGTTAGGGTAATGTTTGTGTATATACCAAACACTCGGAACCGTGCAGAGTGTTAAATTTGCTTCTTGGTCGATGCCCTAGTTGGTATATGCGATGAATGAAACAAAGAAATGTTGAAGCAATATAATAACTAGATATGTTTAATGCATATCCATCTCTTTGAAAGACAATATGACACCTCTCGTTACATACACTGTGGCCCTGTAGCTGACTGTCATATCAGTGGGTAAGATTCAAAACCATTAAGGTTACACGATCCATTTGTGTTGCTGATGTGATGGATTCCTGACTTTCAAATCCATAAAGACTAGATGATCATTACATTGGATGGAGGAGCATGTAATCTGAATTATATTTCCAACTTCTTGTTAAGACCATTATTCAAACCTTCTAACGAATAACCTTGATCATTTTGTGTTTGTCCTGCTTTATTGAACATCTCCAATAAATGAGATCCTTCCATTAATCAGTAGTAAAATCCATGGACTTCTTTCCGAGAGAAGTCCTTGTTTGCATGGTATGCTTCACATTATTTCCAGCTGAATTTACTAGAGCAGAACAATTTTCTCTTACATCTTTAATATCCATCCTCATTTCCATGCTATCCTTGAAAATATATTTTTTATCTATATCATTTGAGATTCTTTCTTTATTATAAAATAACATGGCCTTACAAAAACAATAATTTCCATTAGTAAGTCAAATCCTGCTTCAATTGTTACTTAGGAAATCCCATATCAACATTAAAAAATTTGTACCTGCTATGTGTTTAATATGGTAATAAATGTTGGAGATTTGAGCCTCTTTTTTGTCATATTGTTTTGTCCATATTTCATCATCTACAATCAGACACTTTCCAGACGAGATCAATTCTATAGGAAAAGATTTGGAAGTTCCAAGTTCAAAGCTCGCAAATCCATTACTGAGTGCTAAATTGTTGTCCATGTCTTTAGGGCATTCCATTGGCCTACAGATTATTTGAGCTTCACCTTAATGTTTATAACAGTTCGAACATAAGATCTTCTCGAAGCCTCTTTTAATGATTCCTTTAAAATGCATTTGGTGAGGATTTTGGCTACATTCAGACCATGCCGACAATACAATTAATACACTTCCAAGATTATGCCAAACTTGGTACTAAACCAAGCATTATTATCTTTGCATCTCTTACACATGTTATTTTGGTTTTGCTTCAACCGAGCACTCCTTGAATGTTTTTATCAAAGTAAATTGAGGGTGAGGGCCACGGTTATACAATGAGAGTTAAAATGCAAGTTCA
>MU224384.1:367565-394096 GCA_018584345.1 Thuja plicata
CACTTGTGAACCTTGCAATCTTTACATCTATTAGCACTGTGATAAACCAGAACTTTAGTGCTTCCTTCACTTGTGAACCTTGTAATCTCATTTCTCCATTGGATAACTGCTACCATTGGACAAACAAGTGTGGTTTCAATCTGAGGCAGAACCTTAGATTTGCTACTGGACCCCACTTCAATGTTTGACACCTTAAATGAGTTCACAGTAAGAGGTACCTTCAGTCGCAGGTCACGATTACATAGAAAAAGGGATATTGCCTTAATTGTTTTTCGCATTCTCATTTCATCTGCAAGCATGCCACCTTTAAATTCATATTATTCTTACTTTAGACTCCAAGCTGGCCCCTCCTTTTGGAAAGGTAATAATGGCATCGACATCTCAAGAGGTGGTTCCTGCTCTTCCATGGGACCCTTCTTTTGAGCTAATGCATCTAAGTCAAGCTCCCCATCATGTGCCCAGGATTCCTAGTCTTCAAGGCCTTTCTCCCAAACCTGCCAATTCAAATCGTCAGCAATGCCATCTTCTATATGTCACATTTTTGGTCACATTTTTTTTTAACCAAAAGTTAGTATTGGTCACTTTTTTGACCTAGACACATTAGTATGTTCGAGGAGAATGCTATGCATTCGACGACCATTTCGACGAACTTTGGTGGATATTTCTACTAACCAATGGTATCAATTTCGACCTTTACATTAGTATGTGCGACGAGAATTCTATGCATTCGACGGCCACTTCGATGAACATTGGTGGATATTTCTATTGACCAATGGTCTCAATTTCAACCTTTACATTAGTATGCGCGATGAGAATGCTATGCATTCGACGGCCACTTCGACGAACATTGGTGGATATTTCTACTGACCAATGGTCTCAATTTCAATCTTTACATTAGTATGCGTGACGAGAATGCTATGCATTTGACAGCCACTTCGACGAACATTAGTGGATATTTCTACTGACTAATGGTCTCAATTTTGACCTTTACATTAGTATGCGCGACGAGAATGCTATGCATTTGACGACCACTTCGACGAACATTGGTGGATATTTCTACTGACCAATGGTTTCAATTTCGACCTTTACATTAGTATGCACGACGAGAATGCTATGCATTTGACGACCACTTCGACGAACATTGGTGGATATTTCTACTGACCAATGGTTTCAATTTTGACCTTTACATTAGTATGCGCGATGAGAATGCTATGCATTAGATGACCACTTCGACGAACATTGGTGGATATTTCTACTGACCAATGGTCTCAATTTTGACCTTCTATAGTAGTAGAATCGACAAAAATGCTATGCATTCGATGTCTTATTCTTCTAGTTCCAAGGGATTGATTCAGTGGATAATTCAACCACTTGTATGGTCAAAATTTTGACTATAATTTGTCTCGTCGATTAATCGACTCAAAAAGAGCGACGATAGTTTTGGTTGACTGTTCGACCAATTTGTGTAGAAAATTTGACTATTTCTCATCGAAAAATAGGGTGAAATTTACTAGTGCCAGGACGAGCGGTTTTCAAGATATGCAATGTTTCAGCTTTCAATAGTGCAACATTGCAATTTTTTGCATCAACCGAGATTGGGTCGGCAAATGAAAATGGAAGTGAATCTCCAAAATCTGAGATAGGTTATCATAGGCCTCCATGACATGGTCCCATAGCACTTTATGACTTGTCAATAACCCTCGCAAGCTCTGAGAAATAGACTCCTGAAGATCACCAATTTTGTTGCTTGGTGTACCTTGAGGGACACTTGGCTCCATAGCGGTTGGAAATGTTTGATCCACTTCGCCTCTGTGATGGGGTCATTCCTAGCATTCACCCAACATTCTAGAGTTGTTGGTGGAGACAGTTCGATGCCAGGATGAGAATTTTTCAAGATATGCAATGTCTCAGGTGTTAGAAGTACACTAAAATGGGTGCAAGGGTGTAGCAACAAAAACTCTAGCCATTGGAGGGCTATATTTTATGATGGAATGTTTCCCACATGTCCAGGGGAAGGTGAATCCATCATTGGTTGGTTCAGAAAGTGCTTTGAGTGTTGAGATTGAGAAATTCCTATTTTTAGGGGTTATCCAAATATATAATTAGTTTAAATGAGATTTTAGGTTCTCCACACCTGTATTCTTAGATAAGATTTTATTCATACCATCGAAGGAAAAAGAAAGGTATAGTTTAAATTATTTTTTTGTAGATACATATATACAAAGAATTCATTTTGTGAACATTTTTTTTAATTAATGATGAAAAATATGTTACAACTCAGGTCATTAGGAGCACCATGAGGAAAGGGTTGATAAGAGAAAACCTTTGGTATTGCCCCAAAAAATAGAAGGGAAAATTTGTTATTAAATCTTACAAACTTCCCAGTATACATATGGGGTAATGCATGAGCAATTTACAGTCCATCCAATGTGGATTCAAGGAAATTCATTCCTTTACAAATATACATGTTATATGCACATGCATTCAACTAGATTCAACATTACAACATTTTGGATTTACTTTTAGTCCAATGAACTAGTCGGATCTCCCCTACCCTTTATTGTCTCAAGTATTGCCTTGTGGTCGGACTTGCGAACCTTCCAAAGAGTTTTATTATGTGTTTTTCCTCAATATCTGGTAAAATGGACATTTGATGCAACGAAAAGGTTGGAATAATGAAGAATCTTCCTGTGTGTCTCCCAATCCTTGAACAACCACAACCTAGGGTTCTTCATACAATACCATCTAAGCCATGTACCAGTTACAACCACTGATCCTATAGGGTATTCTAATCCTTCATCGTCTGTAACCGAGTGATCCAATTTCTTTTTGGCCTCAACACAATGACACAAATAATAATCCATCCCTTCATCATTGACTTCAAGTGCAATAACAACAAAAAACATGGTCTGCAATGATAGAAGCATAACGAGGAGATTAACTTAACGAATACTTACGATAAAGTACTAAATATGAGAGTATTTGTTAGTTGACAATTTACCCGATTGCACTAGATCAGACAAACGGTCAAAGTTAATGGATGATTCCATTTGTGTCAGTTGCAATGTTGTTGGGGGATGATAGGGGTCAAGTGGGCTCAAAATTCATGTAGACCATTCGTCGACCCATTCCTTTGACTCACACCCATCCCAATCTTCATCTGCACATGATGAACAAAAGCATGCCATATGTCATGTGTGGATGATACATGAACCTACATTAGAGATTCTAAAAGAGTGTAGCTCACTTGATCCTATTAATGTACAACAATCCTCGTATGGTGAAATGTTAGTTTCATCCATCAACCAAATTTTTTTACGAACCATAGACTCGCCTTCATTACCTAGACCCATTGTAGCATTACACCATCAGACGATACATCTTGCATCTAACAATGTTTCTTGTTATTTATAATTTAATTATTTGCATGATAAGGCCCTTTTTATGCATTCACTTGCACCATCGTGCTCTCCCTTTCCATGACCGACCTCTCTAAAATTCCATATATACAGTATACCAGTGTTCATATGCATCCTGCTCAACCAATAAAAAATCCAAGAATTCTTGAATTGCAATGCACAATTTTCTGACCATATGATGTGTCAACGATATGATATCCTCCTATTACTCAAATCGCCATAAAATAGATGAAAGCAACCATGCACAAACTCTGTAGAATGCGGACGATCATTGCTGATGTAAAAATGATACTCCCTCAATATCTTCATGTTCTCCTCTGTACTGTCAGGTGAATTCATAAATGCTATATGAACAAGTATAGCAACTTGTTGAGACCTATAATACTTTGCTTGCACCTCGTTTTGTGGTTGTAGAGTGTAGTTCCCTGCGAAGTTGACAAATGAAACAATGGTATCAAGTGGGAATGTGTCCTTGCACAACTTGAATTGCATATCCAATCATCGAGCTCTGTGTATGCCTTGCATACTCATACACAATGTTATCACGAGAAAATATACATGAACTGATACACTGGAATCTTTTCAATTAATAAATCACATATTTTAGCCTCCTTTTCATCTTTTAGAGCATATGCGACTGTCTTATATTTTCCAAAATCACTAAGATATACACTTGAATTGTGTGTGTGTGTGTGTGTGTGTGTGTGTGTGTGTGTGTGTGTGTGTGTGTGTGTGTGTGTGTGTGTGAGAGAGAGAGAGAGAGAGAGAGAGAGAGAGAGAGAGAGAGAGAGAGAGAGAGAGAGAGCTTGTAAAATTGTTGACCATCCGCTCTTTCACATAAAATTGTAGTAATTAATTCCCTTAAAGATGTAGGTGGGTCATTTATGTTACAATCCTGCAAAACATTGTTAGAATGCAAATCTACACATTTATGCTTATAAACATCAAAATGGTTAGAAAATTCAATATGTACCCTACAACAACAAGTTGTGCATGTGTGATTTCTCTTCACATAAAAAGGCTTAGCCATTTCAAAATATCTTTGACTAATTTTAAATTGAGGATGCGTATGTATAAATTTTGCAAAGAATTGTGTCTGAGTTGAATCAAAAAAATGTTTTGAATGTGTAATGCGGATTCGACTACCAATCCTCCTTCTACAACATCTCTTTGATTGGGAGATACTTGTGTATTATTCTTCCAAAAGTCTTCAATCATAGATTTTAAAGCTTCAACAATTGATTTATCTTTCCGTGGTAGTCTTCTGGAAAATGCCCATAACTCATTGTTATTTGGATCTTCCACTCTTTGACGCCTTCCCACAACTATCATTAGAGACTTTCTACTTATTTTCAATACTTTTCTTGTCTTTCTAATGAGTCAAGATTTCTTCATTTGAGTGCTTACTATTGTTGATGTAAGTACACATCGTGTGACATTACTATCTTTTGTGCGTGATGTAGAACCCACACTCTCATATACAGTCATTAGATTCTTTGAAATAGATTTTTCACTTGAATCATCCATCATTCTTAGCCCAAGTTTCTTCATGATGGGCCTAAATATTAGATTTCTCATCATTTGAAAAAATAGTTGACATCTTCATGTTATATTTAAATTCTCAAAAAATAATCTCCAAATACAGATAGCATATCTTTGACAAGTACGCTTGGGAATCTTGTCAGGCATTTGTTGCAAAATGTTAGTATCAATATCAATCAAATATTTTGGCCTTCTATAAACAATTCTAGGAGGTGTTTTCAACTTTTGAGTGACCTCAACATTACGAACATCACCAACATTATGTGTCAATTGTGTACCTTCAACCGAAGATGATGTGTCTTCAAATTGAGATGTGAAAGACGGATTTTCACCAACTTGAGATGTTAATGGTGTGCCTTCAACATGACACAATGTTGTGCCTACACCTTCGGATTTAGATAATGGTGTGCCTTCAACATGATACAATGGCGTGCCTACACCTTTAATGAAGACAATGGTGTGCCTTCAAGATTATACAAGGGCGTGCCTCCAACATTGGATGGTAGTGTCTCTTCAACTTGGGAACTTATAGATAATGTGCCCACATCTTCATAATTCAATTTTCTTGTTGCGCGCAATTTTCTCATCCGTTGTCTTTTTGTTTCCAATTCCAATTATCTTACTTTCTATTGATGTTTCATGTTCCTCATCCAAAGGTAAATATTCTTCTATGGTATGCAATTTTTTGTGTTCACGAAGTTTTCTCATTCTTTCCCTTTTCTTCTCTTTGTCTCTTTCACGCTCTTCTAGTGTTAGAGTCTTTGCTCATTTCCTTGGCATGATCTTAGGAACCCGTGTGTTCCTTTTGTTTATTTTGTTAGTGTAGTCTTGTTGGACGCATATGCTTTGTAATTCGTCCCGTGAGTATATTTTATTATCCCACATGCATAGGTAGTAGTACTTGTCTAGATTATACTTAGTATATAAGTGTGTGTTGAGGCCTTTGAAGGTACCGACGAATTTATTGTATTGACCTTGCTCAAAGGAGGTTACCCCCTCAAAGTGGCCCGCGATCAATAGATTCATTCTAAGTTCTACCGCTTCTCTATATTTTTGTTATTTCATGCATGTTCATCATATTACTATAGGAGGTTCCTCTCATCTGGTATCAAAGCACTTTCTTGGGCTCGCTTGGGTGGAAATTTTGTCAAAAAAAAAAATTGTTGTGGCCTTCAGGTGTTGTGTTAATTACAATACTTCCTTTTTTTTGCATCTGGGTTCATTTAAAATTACAACAATTCTTGTTCTTGCAGTTCATTTCAGTTGTTAGTATCCGAGTGATTTTAGCCATAGCTTCCTTTCTTTCTCCCCGTTTCCTCTTAAAGTTCCCCAGAACCCCTGAAATATCATTCTGGATAATTCCTTCCTTGAAGACCCTACCCCAAATTCCACATATCGAAGCCCTAAATCCCTCATTTATCAAATTTTAGGGTTTGCCCTAACTTTTGCGCTTCTCATCCAATCGCCACCAAATCTGGCCACAAGGTTCATTTCCTAATTCTACTCCTTTGTCCCTCTTGGACCGCTTTTCCCATTCTGCCTCCCCACCCCTCAAACCCTCATTTTTATTTTTCCCTTTTCATCAGAAAGTTTCCAACCACTTGTTAAACCCCCATTAACCATCTGTGTTTTGCCCAAATCCAAGTTTGCCCTAACTGAAAAATTTTTTGTTTATGTTTTTCTACTAATTTCAAAAAAAGAAGAAAAATTCCTGCTATATGGTTGTCACCCGTACAGGAGAAAAAATCATCAAGGAGGAACTTGCATCCCTCAAGACCAAACTTCAAGACCTGGATGACAAATTTCTCGGTCTCACTCTTCAGCATTCAACCATGAACCGAAACCATTCTGGAGATGTTGTGTTTTCTTCTGGCAATTTTCGTGGACTGAAGCTTGATTTTCCTCGCTTTGATGGTGTTGATTTGACTGGATGGATTTACTGGGCATAGCAGTATTTCAGCTTGCATAATACTCTGGATATCAAAAAAGTCCAGCTTGCATCTTTTCATTTGGAACATGAAGCTCTTCAATGGTTCCATTGGTACATCAAGGCTCATGAAGACCCAACCTGGACAAAATTGTGCTCTCCTTTTGCAGCACTTTGGCCCTAGTTCTTTTGATGACTTCACAGGAGCACTGACTAAACTTTGCCAAATAGGCACAGTAAGAGAATACCAGACAAAGTTTGAAAAATTAGCTAATCACACAGAGGGATTGTCTGATGAATTCTTCCACAGTTGTTTTGTCAGTGGTCTGAAGGATGCACTTTGACCTGAAATGAAAATGTTTCATCCCACTACAATGATGGAAACCCTTGGGTTGGATAATTTAGTAGAGGACAAGATTAGTGCTCTACAACGTTCCAGATCTAATTTTGCTCCATTCTGAAATACGAGTTCTCAACACCCTCAAGTCACGCCAGCTTCCATAACTACTCCTATCAAGCACTTGTCTGAAACAGAGATTCGGGCCCACTGAGAAAAAGGCCTTTGTTATAATTGTGATGAAAAATGGTCCCGGGGCCATAGATGTGTTCAGAAAAAGCTCTATCTCTTAGATGTGGATTCTCCACCTAAACTGGAAGAGTATGTAGATGATCAGGAAATAGTAGATGATGAAGTTGAGCTTCAACAACCACTTGTTGAACCTCCTTCGCCAGAATCCCAACTAGAGATATATGTCCATGCTTTGGCAGGAGTCACTACCCCAAAAACCATGCAGGTCCAGGGTTACTTCAAGAAGATCCCTCTTACTATACTCATTGATTCTAGTAGCACTCATAACTTCATTGACCCTCAAATAGCCAAATTGGATTATTGTTTTGTACATCCCTGCTCTAGCTTTGAAGTCATGATTGTCAATGGGGGCACTTTACCTTGCAAAGGGAAATGTCGCAATGTGCGTCTCTCTATTGGAGATTATAACCTGCGCTATGAAATGTTTTCCTTGCCCTTAGGTGGATGTGATGTGGTTTTGGGCGCCCAATGGTTACACACTCTTGGCCCCATTCTATGGGATTTTGCTGAACTTTGGATGTATTTTTTAGCCAATGGGCAACAACACACTTTGAAAGGCTTACAGTTAGGGTCTCTCAGCATCATGATTTCACATCGTATGGAAAAGCTTCTTAAGAATAATTCACATGGTGTCATCACTCAGCTCCATTCCATTTAAATGCAGCCATCAACGGTCTCTAGTACTCCTACAGATCTACAACAAATTTTGGATAAGTATTCAGGTGTATTTGCTGACCCTGTGGGATTTCCACCTTCTTGCCCAGAGGAACACCGTATTCAACTCCTGCCTGGCAGCGTCCCTCCCAACATCAGGCCCTACTGCTACCCATTTCATCAGAAGACCAAAATCGAGATTCTTGTTTGTGACTTACTGAATCAAGGTATCATTCGCCCTAGTACCAGTTCCTTTTCTTCGCCAGTTCTTCTTGTCCACAAAAAAGATGGGTCCTAGCGACTCTGCATTGACTTCCGAGCACTTAATCAGCTCACCATAAAGAATAAGTTTCCCATTTCGATTGTTGATGAACTTCTTGATAAGCTGCATGGCGTTCATTTTTTCTCCAAGTTGGATCTTCATTCTGGGTATCATCAAATTAGGGTTAATGAGGAGGATATCCCTAAAATAACCTTCCGCACACATGATGGTCACTATGAATTTTTAGTCATGCCCTTTGGCCTCACCAATGCTCCTTCAACATTTCAGGCAGTGATGAATAAAATATTTCGGCCCTACCTTTGGAAATTCATTCTGATCTTCTTTGATGATATCCTCATCTATAGCAAAACCTGGGTTGAGCATCTCCATCATTTGAAGCTCGTAATGTGACTTCTCTCTGATCATCAACTCTATGCAAAACAATCTAAATGTGTGTTTTGCCAGGAGGAAGTGGAGTATCTCGGGCATATTGTTGCACACCAAGGGGTTCGGGTGGATCCTACAAAAATAGATGCCATGAAAAATTGGCCGCATCCTCAAACTCTCAAGAGCCTTCGGGATTTTTTTGGGGCTGACTGGCTATTACCGCAATTTTTTCAAGAATTACGGGAAGATTGTGGTACCATTGACAACTCTATTAAAAAATGATGCTTTTACCTAGACCCATGCTACTGAGAATGCGTTTGAACAACTGAAACTAGCTATGTGTAGTACACATGTTCTCGCTATGCCAGATTTTTCCAAGCACTTCACTATTGAGAGTGACGCTTGCAGCAATGGACTGGGTGTTGTTCTCCTTCAAGATGACCATCCTATTGCATTCACTAGCAAAGTCATTTCTGGTAAGAATTTATCCCTATCTACATATGAAAAAGAAATGATGGCTATTTTGCATGTTGTACAGAAGTGGTGGCCATACCTCCTAGGGAGTCATTTTTGCATCAAGACCGATCACTAAAGTCTGAAATATTTCCTAGAACAATGAGTATCCTCCCCTGCACAATAGAAATAGGTCAGCAAACTCATGGGGTATGATTATGAGATCACCTACAAGAAGGGTAAGGACAATATTGTGGTAGATGCTCTTTCTCGCACATTTGATGATCAAGCTTCCCTTTTAGCTATTTCTATGCCAATTCCTAATTGGTTAGAATCTGTTCAGCAGGGCTATGTCAGTGACTCTTCTTTATCTCAAATCAATCATCAGTTGGCCAATAATCCTTCTATTGTACTACATTACTCTTGGGATGGTGCTTCTCTTTGATACAAGGGGCGTCTAGTGCTTCCTCAGAATCCAAATCTACAACAGGCTGTCTTTTATGAACTTCATGCTTCTCCTTCAGCAGGGCACTCTAGGTTCCTCAAAACTTATGAGCGGGCAAGGCAAAACTTATTTTGGAAAGGAATGAAACAAATGATTCAATAGATGGTGGCTGAATGTGATACCTGCCAACACCACAAGGGTGAAACAACCCTCCTTCGTGGTTTGTTGGAACCCTTGCCCATACCTACACGGATTTGGACTGATATTTCTATGGATTTCATTGAAGGACTTCCTAAATCGGGCGGCAAGACAGTGATCTTGGTTGTGGTTGATCGTCTCTCCAAATATAGTCATTTTTGTGCCCTCAGCCACCCCTATACTGCCTCCTCAATTGCACAACTCTTCATGGACCATATCTTCCATCTTCATGGCCTCCCTTCTTCCATTGTCTTAGATCACGATGCAACTTTTACCAGTCATTTTTGGACTGAATTGTTTCAACAAACTGGCACCAAACTCAAGATGAGTTTGGGGTATCACGCACAAACTGATGGTCAGACCGAAATTATCAACAAATGCTTGGAAACTTATCTTCGCTACTTCACTTCCAAACAACATGAGTGGGCCAAGTGGCTTCCTCTTGTTGAATGGTGGTACAATACCTCTTACCACACTGCATCTAAAATGACTCAATATGAAGCAGTCTATGGTCAGGCACCTCCAGTGCTCCTTCCCTACACTCCCAGTAGCTCATCAGTGCAGGCTGTTGATACAGTTGTCCGCACCAGGGATCAGATTCTTCACACCTTATAGGATAATCTTCACATGGCCAGAAATTGAATGAAACAACAGGAAGATCAACA
The DNA here is from genome assembly GCA_018584345.1 of Thuja plicata. Classification (NCBI taxonomy): domain Eukaryota; kingdom Viridiplantae; phylum Streptophyta; class Pinopsida; order Cupressales; family Cupressaceae; genus Thuja; species Thuja plicata. The sequence continues at coordinate 378,107 of MU224384.1, forward strand.
CCGTTCTGAGCGCTCTTTTCAAGTTGGGGATATGGTTTTTCTTCATCTACAGCCATACAAGAAATCCTCCCTGAAGCTTAAAGGGCGTCATAAGCTGGCCCCAAAATTTTATGGGCCATATAAGGTTCTGCAGAAGATTGGCTCAGTTGCTTATAAACTGGAACTTCCTCCTTCCCGCATTCATCTAGTATTTCACGTTTCTTGTCTCAAGCAATTTCTGGGCACCAACGTCAGCGCACAAACTGCTCTACCTGAAATGGATAAGGAAGGATCCATTATATTGGAGCCTGAGGCAATCCTTGACTGACGCACTCGTCAACTTCGCTCTCGCTCCATCTCTGAGGTCTCGATTCAGTGGCATAGAATGCAACTAGAGGATGCTACATGGGAACCCCTTCTTCAGATTCAAATATAATTTCCACACCTTAAGCTTTGAGGACAAAGCTTTTTTCTAAGAGGGAGGGGATGTTAGGAACCTGTTTCTTCCTTCTGTTTATTTTGTTAGTGTAGTGTTGTTGGACGCATATGCTTTGTAAGTCATCTTGTGAGTATATTTTATTATCCCACATGCATAGGTAGTAGTACTTGTCTAGATTATACTTAGTATATAAGTGTGTGTTGAGGCCTTTGAAGGTACCGACAAATTTATTGTATTGATCTTTCTCAAAGGAGGTTAAGCTCTCGAAGTGGCCTGCGATCAATAGATTCATTCTGAGTTCTACTGCTGCTCTATATTTCTGTTATTTCACGCATGTTCATCATATTACTACAGGAGGTTCCTCTCACATGATGATGATTTCTACATATGAATTCATTACAAATTTTAAATTATTATATCAATCTATTACAAGAAGTGAAACTTTATAATATCAATCTAAATTATATTAACTCAAAATATAATTTAAATTTATGACAAATTATAATATAAATCTTTTACAATATATGTCAAATTATTTCTTCAATAAATCCATATCATATCAATTATATAAACAAAAAGACTCTTTATTCATAAATCACATGTTAAAATTTTAAAAAACTTACCTCAATGGATCAATTTTGGTGAAGTATGATTGACTTTCGCACTTCGATGTTGATTTTTTATCAAAAAATTGTTGCAAATTTATAGAATATGCTTCTTTGTGATCTTCAACACCATGAAAAGTGAATATTTGTCGAATAGACTATAGAAATCAGACAGTATACAGTAAAAAGTGGGCCTCTTTCACGAGTTTCATAGATTTGTTACCATTTTTTATTTTCTTAAATAGCGCGTGCACTCTATAGGGCGTACATACTAAGGGTGTACGCCCAATGTTAGACACAGAAAATGACAAAGGGGGTGAGGGGTGACAAGATATATATATATATATATATATATAGAGAGAGAGAGAGAGAGAGAGCTCTATTTCCCTCCCCTGCCTTCTCACTCTTTGTATCTCCCTCCCTTAAGGATTTTTTATGGTTTACATAGCGCGTACGCTCTATAGTGTGCACGCGCTATGTAAACCGTAGATTTATAAAGAGCACATGCCCTATAGCGTGTGCGTGCTTTGAACGACATTGAATTTTACCAAGCCTAAGGCTTGATTTTCCTTGGAGATCCAACCCAAAGGCTTGGAAGATTCAAACAGGTTTGAGACGTGTTTTCCAGCAAACCTACAAAAAAAATAACATTTTTCCTTGTGTGCTCCCTGTCAGGTTTGCACGTGGTTCAATAATAATAAAATTAGAAGACATGATATTGTAGATCTCTCTTTTAGCTATCTAACCATATAATTTATTTTGAATTCTCATTATGTTAACTTTTCATCTCTAATTTCTTTTGTAAGTATGTCCGATTTTCGTAAAAAAATATCGTGTATTCATTTGGGTTAGATTTTGGGTCGTTCATCGAGTTTTGAAAAAAATTACATTTTCAGATACTAGACTTCATTCTACACACTTTTAAAAATAAGTTTTGATTTTCAGTTAGTTTTCAATAATTTCTAGGGGGAGCACACAAATATTTCACCTTTTTAGGATGTGTCCACTTCGAAAAATCGCAAAAAATCATACTTTCATCAAAAAATTAGTAGAAACACCCAGGATAAACTAGGTGGTGTTAGCTAATTTCTCACTGGAGTGATTTTTTTATTTATTTTAAAGTTAACATTTTAGGGGGAGCACACTAGACGCTATGTTATGTTTTTTCACAAAAAATAGGACCACGTTTTGTGCTCCCCCTTTTTAGGGCCTTAATCTCCACCATTTCTAAAATAAATTAGTAGTTTAGAAACTAGATTTGGAGTAGAACAACTCTTGTTTTTGTCACATTTTAAAATTGAGTGTAACTATCCTCAATTTCTCGTTGAAGTTCAGAGTTTGCTGATTTCAGAAAAAAAAAAAAAAGTGACATCTTATACCCCATTTGTGGTCCCTCATCTTTGTGCACTTACCCTAAAGTGTAATTAGAAATATTTAATTACAGCAACGCCCCCCTTAAGTGCAACTTGGAGGAGTGCACTTATACTCACAATGTAAGATGGGTCCCGACGACTAGGCCATGTTAGGTACCCATGTACAATATGCAAATGAAATGCAAGAAATACAATATCTCATAAAGTGGAGAAAAAGAGAAAACCTCATGGGACAAAACTCCTCTCCAAAAAGAGAGATGAAAACATACAAGATGCATGGATGGATGGAGGAATCAGGACCCCCCAAGTACTATATACATCATGTATATATAATAAATTATCCCCCCATGAGAAGGAAATAAGGAGACATAATATCCCCCCCATAATGTAGAAGCTCCAATGTTGATTAAGTGTACTTGCAAGCAACCTCAAAAATATTCAAACTTAATTTTGGAGAGAGGCTTGGTGAGAATGTCTTTCGTTTGTTCTTCAGTACTGATGTATCTTAATTTAGTAACATTTTTTTCTACCATGCCTCTTACATAGTGATACTTGATCTCTACATACTTTGTTCTGTCATATGAAACATAGGATTTACAAAAATCTTTATACAACTTTGATTATCGCAGTGAATGAAAGTGGGATTTGAGGGTTTTCCAAACAATCCCGTAAGAAGATTCTGAAGCCAAAATGCTTCTTGAGCACACATACATGTTGCAATGTATATTTACCTTTTGTGGAGCTTTGTGCCACTAAAGATTATTTTTTGCTGAACCAGGAGATCATAGATGACCCTGAACTGAAACACCAACCAGGGGTTCTCTTTCTATCAACAACACAATCTTCCCAGTCAGATGTATCCATGCAACTTCAAGTCTATGTTAGCAGAATATTTGAGGCCAAATCCAATTGTGCCTTGTAGGTATCTCAAAATATGTTTTGTTGCAACTATATGTATTTGCCTTGGTTCACACCTAAATTGACTAAGAGAACTTATTGCATAACAAATATCTGGTTGAGTATTTACTAGATACATAAGGGACCCAATCATTTGCTTGTATAGAGTAGAATCTGCCAATTCTGAATCAGCTGTGGCTTCTTTTAATTTATGCAGATTTCTTTCCATGGGTGTGGACATGGGTTTACAATCCATCATACCAAATCTCTTTAGTGTATCTATGGTGTACTTTCCATGACTCAATATGATCTCGTCTGATTTCTGCCATACTTCTAACCCAAGGAAGTAGTGCAGTAATCCAAGATCCTTCATCTCAAATTTAGAGGCTATTCTTTGAAGTATAGGTTTGAGTCTCCATCATTCTTGGAGAAACCAAAGCTCATTAAGTAGGAGTCAATCCTCTCGTACCAATCTCATGGAGCTTGCTTAAGTCCATACAATGCCTTCTTAGTTTGCAAACATGAGTTTCCTTTTCATGCATAATGAAACCTTCAGGTTGTTCCACGTATACTTCTTCAACTACAACATTAAGGAAAGTTGTTTTTACATCCAATTGATGAATCTTCCACCCTTTGGATGCAACAATAGCAATGATGGTTCTGACTGAAGTGTGTCGAGCAACAAGAGCAAATATTTCTTCATAATCAATCACTTCCTTTTGTGAAAATCCTCTAGCCACAAATCTAGCTTTGTATTCCTTAATACTTCCATCAGCAACATGTTTGATTTTGAAGAGCCATTTAAAAGAGACAACTGACTTTCCTTTTGGTCTAGGTACTATGTCCTAAACATTGTTTTTTAATATTGATTGGTACTCTTCATTCATTGCATCTTTCCAGACTTGCTGACTAGTAGCTTCTTCAACACTAGTGGGTTCTGAGTTAATGATTTGACTCATTAATGCAAGATAGCTGGAAATTTTGCATGGTTTCTTGCTTTCCCTACGTGTTCCTTTAGGTGCTTCACAACTTTCAGCATCTTGTATTGCTTTTCTTTCCCATAGAGACCTTTTCTGATTTACAATAATGTCTCTAGGCTCGGTAGGATCTAATGGTTCGTCATCTTCTTTAGGTTCACTATTCTCCCTCTGAATCTCAGGAGTATGGTGTTCCTCCATGTCTTGTGGAAGTTCTTTATCTGCATCTTCTGTCTCAGAAGTACCCTTGGATTTTCTAAAGGCAGTATCTTCTTCAAATGTTACATCCCTACTTAATTCAATTGATTTATGTTCCGGTATATATATTATGTAGGGTTTTGATGTTTCACTATAGCCTATAAATATTCCTTTCTTACTAGAAGGTTCTAGCTTGGTTCTTTTTATCTTTGGGTATGTGTATGTAAATTGGACATCCAAATATTCTTAGGTGACTTACATCTGGTTTCTTTCCTGTGAATGCTTCCTTAGGTGTCTTGTTATTCAGAATTCAATGAGGACTTCTATTCTGAATATAAACAACGGTTCTAGAAACCTCTGCCCAAAATGAGGTTTGAAGATTTTGATCATGTATCATGGCTCTGGCTACTTCCACAATAGTTCCATTTTTCCTTTCTGCTACACCATTTTATTGAGGATTATAGGGAGCACAAAACTCCCTCTTAATCCCAGCTTCAATGCAGTAGTTCTGAAAGTTAGTTGAAGTATATTCTCCTCCATTATCAGTTCTCGGGATTTTGATCCTCTTATTAGATAATTTTTCAACTAGAGCTTTGAACTCCTTGAATCTTATATGTACTTCATCAGATTCTTTATTTATAAGAAAATAGATCGAAGTCTTTCTAGAGTAATCATCAACAAAAATAATATAATACAAGAAACCACTGAAGGAAGCAGTAGACATAGGACGACATAAATTTGAGTAAATGAGTTCGAAAATGCATTTGGATCTGTTTCACTACTATGGAAATTACATTTAGTGTTCTTACCTAATGCACATCCTTTGCATGTTCCTTCGTGCTCAAGGGTAAGTTTTGGGAGGTCAGTAACCATCTTCTGCATAATGGGCAGAGGACAAAAGTGTAGGTGGCCCAATCTTCTATGCCAAATTTCACAAGTGTTAGATGAGACATGAGGTAAAGCTTGAGTAGGAATTGTGCAAAGTCTGTACAAATGACCATGACGAACTCCAATAATTTTAGCTGTCTTGATATTAGAGTTCTTTGGCCATATAAGAATTTGGCCACTTGCAAATGCAATATGATATCCTTCATCTTCCAAGGTTGAGACAGAGACAATCACTTGATTCTTGGAACAAATAATACATTATTTAATTGCAAGGAGATGCCAAAATTTAATTTAAGAGAGGGTCCCAAATCCCTTAACGAAATAACTAAAGTCATCTCCAATGGTCACTTGATCAAAAGAATTATTTTGTGATAATTCTTTTAAATGTCCTCTAAATCCAGTAATATGTCAAGAAGCTATGATCAGTAGGAACATGACTTGAAAGTGCTGAATAAAATAAGAATCCATCTGTATCCTTCTTTGTAATAGTTTTACCAACTTCTATGAAAGAAGCTTGGGACATAGTATTTTGTCTACACTGATTTGCATAGTGACCAATTTTATTGCAGTTATAACATCGGACCTTTGTTCTTCTTTTGGATGTATGGCCATTATAGGATGAATAGTCTTTATTTCTTTTGAAATTCTTTTTCTTACTTTTCTTCTTTGAAGATTGTGATGTTAGTGCATGGGTGACTTCATTATTGGAGCCTTTGTTGATTCCTTTAGTCATCAGTCTTGATTCCTCTTGTATGCAATCAGTTTTTAATCGATTGAACTTAGGAAATTTTGATCTTGCACTAATTCCTTGGATAAAAGATTCCCATGAGTCAGGAAGTCCATTTAGAGCTATCATTGACAATTCCTTACTATCAACAACATGACCAATGGTAGAGAGTTGGTCTCTTAGTTCAAAGATTTTCATAAAGTAAGATATTATTGATTCTTCCTTAGCCATTTTAATATGATGGAACTTTTGGTTAAATGCAAGTGTTCTGCTAGTGTTGTTGGTCTCATACATATGCTCTAATGTCATGAACATTTCTTTAGCAGTCTGAAGTTTGGAGATGATAGGCACAATATAATCTTTTACAGAGTCTACTATCATCCTTTTTGCCTTAGTGCTATTTTTCTTCCATTGTAATACTTTTGATTCATTTGCCGGTGAAGAATTATTATCTAGCATAAAGTTGTCCAAATCATTCTCTTCTAGAGCCAGTATCATCCTAAACTTCCATGATGTGAAATTAGAAGCACCTTCTAGTCTATCCTCTACTTTTAATCCGTTTACCATTTTCACCCACTCTGATACCATGTTAACATTTTCAGACTAATAGCAATAAAAAAATAATTGTTTGTGCAGATAAATAATTTTTGACTATTCAATCATAAACAAAAATAATTTAAATAATTATTGTTTGTTGAAGGATTAAGAGTTGAACACAAATCAACTTATTGAATCTTGAGGGTCATAAAAATTTTGGTCTTTAAATATAATTGATAGTGTCCTTAATCCCAATGACTATTGATGTGAAATTCAATCTGTTGTCTGAAATTATGTTTACTGTATAATATAGAATGTTATCAGATCTGCCGATAGAATATATGTCGTTCTACGTATTAGAGTCAATTGACTGTCTTGTATTATACTCTGTATTGCCTATTGATGATGAAGATGACCCATTCATATAACGATGTCGAGGCAGTTCAAAATATCAAACGGTTTGAAGAGGAGATGCACCCAATAGTCGATTGATTATAATCAATGTATAACAATTCATATATAGACCGACACTAATATCATCGATAGGATATTTATTAGTTTGATTAATAGTTAAATTTAATAATGACTTCAACAACGATTAAATATCTTTGAATGTTAATCTCTACTAATGTTTAGGTTTGACTTTTAATGATTATAGTAATTTAGAGTTCAAAGACATTAAATAATTTACATAATTTATAAATTGTCATCAATTTAGTTAAATGATTAATTTAATATTATTTGAGACATCGTTGTGAATTGAATATGTAAGCTTCAACACATTAAGTGATCTAATTGTTGAGACAAAGCCAAGTGGAATTGACCCTTATCCACAATATTCCAGTTTTGCATTTGATTAGAAGCCCATTTGGCAAGACAAGCCGTTACCCCGTTCCACTCTCTAGGGATATGAGTAAAAATAACAAAATCCAAAGAAGCACACATATTAAGAATCTTATTAACAACCAAAACAAGCTGCCAACTAGCATCTTCGTAATGTTGCCAAGTCAACAAATGAACCACCACCTGCGAATCTGCTTCACAAATGAGTTTGCTCCATCCAAGAGTACAAGCACGCTCCATAACATACAAAATAACAATGACCTCCATCAAATTGTTAGTATGATGGCCTTTATAAATCGAAAACATAAACTAAACAATTCCCAAACTATCTCAACCAACTCCACCAATACCCGCAGACCCTAGATTTCCCTAAAAGAATCCGTCCATGTTGATTTTTCAAATGCTCTTAGGAGGACTCCACCTCCCCCACCCTTTATCTTCTAAAAGCCATGTTTGCATCTATTCCTCATTAGCTGGCCTATTGCAGGTAGACTGTGATGTGGCTAAAATTGAGATTCATTTACCGCGCTGAAATCCAAACTTTGCATATATGTTTGGACCAATAGCTGTGCCCAGATCTTTCTTCAGTAAGCAATGTTCTATCTACGATTCGTCATCTTTGCTTACGTAACATTTAAGAGCGTTGATGTCAAATTGCATTAATGGTTCTTCAGCTGATTAGCAATCCATTTTTATTTGTGTCTATCTTGCAATCATGCTTAAATCGTTCAACCCGCTTTTGCTCATAACGCTAGGTGTAAAGAAAGTAATTAAATAATCCTCTACTTTTGTCCCATACGTGAATATTCTTCAGCAACAATTGACATAACAACAATAGTAAGATATTATTGATGAACAAGAAAACATCAAACCACGACTGCAGATAATACAAATAAAATGATGTATTGATGGGATTCAGATGATTTTACTTTCCTAGCATTCGCTTTTCAAAATCTTTGACTGAATTCCTCCGAGGATCAAGAGATGTCATCTCACGAAATGCAATGATTCCAAGATTTGCAGAAAATGGATTTGTTGAAAAGGCCTTCAAAACTTTATGACAAATGCGATTGGCAGGTATAAAACCAAATTGTTTGGTAGCGTTCTCCCTCCCTGTGCAAAAAGTTTGGCTTTTGAATAGGTTTTGGAGATGCAACAAAGCATAATGGTACACGGAGATTTTCGTCAGATATAGTTAGAAATGCTCGGGTAGACATGCACGCAAGATGTGAAATCATAGGACATTGCTGAAGTCGAGATGTCATCTCATCGAATGCAATGACTGCAAGATTTGCAAAATAGATTTGTTCAAAAGGATTTCGAAACTTTTAGACAAATGTGATTGGCATGTATAAAGCCAAATTCCTTGACAACGTTCTCCCTGGCTATGCCAAAAAAGGGAGCTTTCTGAATAGGGCAAGACATGCATCAAAGCATAATTCTGATTTAAGATTAAAACGATAAAAACAGCAACTGTAACAGAAAAAAAGATGTATTTTATATGTATATGCCAAGGTTGAAAATCTCGGTCTCTGCAAAAACTCGGCGGACCCAAATTTTTTGAAAATCTCGGTCTTGTTTAAAACTCGGCAAAAAAATCGGCAATAAATCAGCACTTTTATCAAACATTTGAAAATATATAATTTTTAAAAATATTCTTAAAACCACACACATAAACACCAAATTTGTAGAATATATACTGATTTGAGATATTCACCATATATTAATCAAAATTTTGAGTTAAATACATAACAATTAGAATTTAGAACTTGGCAGAAAACATAGAATCATTATCATATACCAAAAAACAAGTACAACATCTGAATAAAAATAAGTTCAATACATATTGAAGTCAAACTCTGTGAAACTACAAGTCTACAACTTCTGAATATATATTAAGTTCAAGTTTCGGTATCAATGAAAACTAGAAATATATATAGACTACACCTAATCCCAAAAAAAACAACCTAATCTCGACGCCTTTAGAACTTTAAATCCTTAAATTTCTAAAAATCATTTGTTTTTAACTAAGTGTTATCAATGGTGAAATTTTTGGGTAAAAATCATCAAAAATCGTGATATTTTTAGGTAAAAATCGCTGTGCGATATTGAAAATATTGTCAGCGATATTAATGGAGATAATATCGTTTCAGTTTGTGTAACGCAATATATTGCGATATCAGAAATATAATCGCGAGATTTTCAACTATGATATATGCAGTATGTATACCTTCTATTTTGGCAATGTCCTCTACGTATAATTTTCTTGCCTGAAAAATCCTAATATTTTACTCAAATGGACTGGATTGAAAACTAACAGAATTGGAATCGGATGACAAATCGTTAATCTTGAAATGAACAACATCACACCATTTCAATGTCAATTTTGACTTTGAACCCAGCAGACTATGGATCGAATCCTCCAAATTTTCAAGAGCAGCCATTTCTTTCTTGGATTCATCTGGACATTTACAACTAACATAAACATTCTGATTTCTTGTGATGCATCCGCCTGATCAACTAAACCCACAATTTGGAAATATCATAGAGAGTATATAATACATAAGGTTTGGACGCTGAATAGCCATTTCCTGTGTAGAAATATGTAGTGATTCCAATTCTAGTAGGCTTACATTGCAAACCACTATTTCATTTTTTTTTGGCGGTAGGCGAACTGTTGCTAACTCAGCATTTTTAGACAAGTTTGTAGCGGTCAGGAATCTGAAAGGATATTTTTTTTATTATATAATTAACTTCGTATAAAATAATAATAACTATTGCTATTGTAGAATTATGCCTCTCATTATTATATATGAACTATAATAATACAGTCTTAAACTTTAATAGCTTTGAACTTCTCTCATAATTGAATTTTACCATTTACGGCATTTATGATTTACATGCCCCTACATTTCTTCAATTCATTCAAATAATAAAGTTTTACTATTTTGCATCCTAGTCTCCAAATGATACTATAGCTACTGATGACTTTGATTACATGTCACAGTAATTGTATATACTCTACCCACCTGTCAAAGTTTCTGCAGGCTCATTGGTTGATGTCAGTTAAAAACACTGCTAAACAATAATTTATGATTATGCTATTAAATCATCTTATCTAAGATCCACAAAAATTTGCTTTCAGTTTTAAAAACATGCCTACTATCAGGATGAATTTCCTTCCTATAGGATTTTATGCTACTATCTGTCTGTATGTATTCTAATGACTGTGATAGCGGTTGTTGATTTAATACTCATATTTATTCATTTAATATCTAATATTTTTTACAACATCGTACTAATAATTGTGACTTTAAAGTTGTCACTGTTGATGATGATTACTGGTAATTGAATGAAATGTGTATCTCTTTATTCTAAATAGCAACCAATCATGTGATGTCATCAGCTGCACAAGTATGGTTTTCTTTTTTGCATGATCATTATTGGTCTCACATTTTTTTAACTGTTTTGATCACCTTGACAAAAAGCATGCAGTTATGCAGTTATGACATCATAGTTGACAATGTGGCCTTGAAACCTCATTTTTAAGTAGGTGATTTGTCAAGTAAGCTGTTGTAAACAATTAAAATAATTGAAATTTCCACACAAAATTTTGAAAATTGCAAAATTAAGATCCTCAACTACTTGATCATCTCCCCTATCAATCCACTTGTTCTCAAATGATATACATTTAATAAAAATCCAAAATCATCTAAAGTCTCAACTAACAGAAATAAATGGATATTGTTCACAACAATAGGATATCCAAAGCCTGTTTCTAAAGTTCACTACGAACAAATCGTTCAAAAGTTGGGAGCTTGTCACGTAAGAGCAGATAATTTTCATGCATTTTTCATAAATACTCACCAGTCACCATAAGAGCATCCTACCTTGTATTTTCCTAAATTTGCTGCAACATAAAATCATTGTAGACAAGTTTAACCCCCATCAAGGTGGCAAATAGTTTTCAATAATCCAGAATCACTTGTATATATAAAAGAGACGCAGAAGTATAGCCATCAGCACAGTAAGGACTGCACTTGCATGTACAACCGTCAAGATTTTTGTAATCACACTTAAAAGGATATTAAAACTTCAGAGAAATCGAGAATGAGAAAAAAATACAAGAGAAATCAAGAAAGAAAGAAAAAATACAAGAAAATTTGAGGTGAAAGCTAACACAAGAACGAGAAAAAAATACAAGAGAATTCGCCGTGAAAACGAACACACTCAAGAGTTAAGAGCATTCATCTAAAGTACTTTTTGTAGTCTTCTATCCAATAAAATAATCCACAAATCAGTAGATTATAAAATAAGCAAGAATAACATAATCACATTCAATTAATGAAAATTAAACCATTTTCAACGAGTAGAGAATAATTTAATTTCCTCGAGAGATGAAGATATTTTACAGGCAAACCATTTCAATACAGGCAAACCATTTCAAATCAGATTATGCGAGAAAAGAAGCAAGAGTCCACAGCCATTTCATATGTAATCACAAGCAATACCCAAAATTATGTGTGTGGGGTTAGGATGTTCACCCCTACACAGAACTTCTATGGTGAGTATAGACAACACTAATTTCCAGAGAACAAAACTAATGGAACCCAGTCTTATCTGAGATTGTTTGCCAAAAACTTAACTTCTGTTGTTGAGTATGGATAGTAAAAAATTTCCAGAGCAAAACTAATGAAACCTAGTCTTATCTGAAATTGTTTGTCAAAAACATAACTATAGCACCCAATTCATTAAAAAGAAAGCCCAAGTATATCAAAATTAGAGATATCAGAGCTCCTGCAAATGCAATAGGGCAACAAGACAGGCTAAGATCTTTCCACTAGACTATATCAACGACAAACCCTAACCCAACCTTTTTCTGAACTCTCTGCTAGACCATACCATTTCCAACTATAAACCAGCAAGATAGGACGACAAGTCGCTGTTGAATTAAGCCAGTTCTAACCCTAACTCTGCCCGAGTTAATCCAGTTGTAACCCTAACCCAACAGGGCAGTGTTATGACTCCCTGCCGCACAATGCCAATCCCAACATTAACCAAGAGCATAGAGCAAGGACTCCCACCACAAGGATAGTTATAGAATTTTCAAAGCCAAGTCTAATAGGATTTTTTCATATACTACAACAAAATCTCCCTTACAATTTAAATCTACTACACAGAGTAAAATTTATAAATATATAAAAAATGGCAGCATATTCTTCAAAATTGTATATCATCATCTGCGAAGATCAAGAACAAAAACCATTATGCAATCCGACAGCCTCATGCGAAATGAAGCCGTCAAAATCCCAAAATTCACGTTCTTTGTCGCTCTGACAGCTAAGAACTCGAATTCTAACCCTACGCCAGCCAACCCGAGTCTAAAAGGATTTTCATAGACGACAACAAAACACCTTTCCACTAAGATTAAAAGGGGTACAGATACTAAAATCTATATGTAAATTAAAAAGGCTACATGTATACTTCGTTGAATCTCAGAAGAACCATAATTACGGTCACAAAAATATTGAAATCTTACCCAAAAAAATATATTAAAAACCTTAAAGATATCAACGTCCGCGAAGATCAAGGACAAAATTCCATTATGCAATCCGGCAGTCTGATGCAAAATCGCAGCAACCAAAATCTTCACTATCAGAGCGAGCGAAATTCGAAAAATTAGCCCTAATTGTAGTAACCCCCTTATGTTCTTTGTTGCTGCGCCAGCTGCTGAGCGGGAGGGAAAACAATGTAGGGAATATTACGCCCCTGGTCGTATGGATAACCAGAATAGGCAGTGTGCCCACCCTGCTGAGGGTAAGCCTGTTGCAGAGGATACTGCCCACCAGGTGCAAGGTATTGTGTTGTATAGCCCGCATGCTGCGGCGGCGGAGGGGCGGCGGTGTGGGGGAAGGTAGGGTTAGGGCTAGGGTTAGGATTAGGGTAAGGAGCTTGCTGAGGATAATCTGGTGGTGTGAATAGTGTGGACGGTGAGTAAGGGTAACCCGAAGAGGGCGGGTAATGCTGTGACGAAGGATATTGCCATTGCAGAGGGTAATGCGGATAGGGTAATGCTAATTCTGTAAAGGCGTTCATGAGCACCTCCTCCTGCTTCTGCTTCTTCTTCTTCCTTTCCTCCTGCTTCTGCTTCTTCTTCTTCCTTTCCTCCCGCTTCTCCTTCTTCCATTCCTTGCGATTTGGGAGATGTGTGAGGAGTGGCGTGAATGCCTGTTGCGGAGGATACTGCTCGCCAGGTGCTAGGTATTGTGCTGGATAGCCCGCATGCGTCGGCGGCGGAGGCAGAGAGGCAGCGGCTTGTGGGTAAGGAGCGTAAGGGTAAGCAGTCTGCTGAGGATAACCAGAGGAGTGAGGGTGATGCTGTAACGAAGGATACCCAGAGGAGTGAAGGTAATTCAGAGAGCCCGCATGAGGCGGAGGCGGAGGAAGCGGGGATTCGATGGTGGGTGGCGTGAATGGTATTCTCGTGGTCAGTGCCACCTCCTTCTTCCTTTCCTTACCTTCTGTGGGGGCGCTCCTATTCACTGCGGACTGAATGTCATTTAATTTGGAAATGGGCTTTATAACCTGGAGCGTGAGGTTGATCTTCCCAGTGAATTTCCCAGAGGGATTGCGGACCCTGTAACTCCAGAAGTCTACGCGGCCAGGCCACTTCTGCTCGCCGAGGAATTTAATGGGGATGGAGACGTCGCCTACTTTCTTGCCGCCGGTTGTCTCGGTTTTCTTCGTTCTGAGCTCCAGTTTCAAGCGGAGAAGGTCCTGCTGAAGCGCCTCCTCCTCGACCATGAAGGACATTTCTTTGTTCCATCTAGGGTCTGCATCGTTCCATCTAGGGTTTGAATAGCCCTCTTTGGACTGAGTTTTTTGCTTCGCGGGCCGCGAGCCGTCTTCGATCCATGCCACTGCGTAAACCTTCGAGTTGGAGGGCACGTCCACATCATTTATGACACTCGCAGATTTCAACGTTACTTGTATTTTCATTGTTGAAGGTCGATCCTCTGACCCTGCCATATTTCTGCTCAAAGATATGAGAAAGAAAACGGAATATAAAGAAAGCCCAAAAAATGGGAATTTGCCCGCGAACACAAAGTAGAGAGAAAAAAATTGAAGAGCCAAATTCTTGTTTAGTAGATTGGTGAAAAAAGGAAATTTATAGTGCCCAAAATATCGAGTTTTTGTCCCCGGGATAGCGCCATAATAAAAGCATTATTAGTTCCTGCCGACAGGCATGATACTATAGCATTCAGTAGATGTCAATTTGCTATATTAATTTGACCGATCAGCTTTTTGAATTTTTGCAATTTCCTGCACATTTAAAATGTTCCTGTTTTATTAGCATATATTGAAATTTCAAAAAATGATTTTCCTCTTTTCCTAATTGGTTCGTATTATGAACAGTCATGGTAGAGGATGTTTACGAATTTGCCAAAGATTTCTAAATAATTAGTAGATCTGCGTTTTTTTGACAATATTGGCAGCATGAATTTTGCATTTAAGTTGTTGTTAATCTTAAGAGAAATCATTGGAAAAATCTACCAGCAATGATCTAGCCAGACAAGTGAGAAGATAAATATGCATTAATAACTGACCTGACTTTCTCAGGCCTTCAACAGTTGAATTTAATGCAGATTTCTAGAACCATCTAATCTATTAAATGATGACGGTCAGCGGTGTTGATTTTTATAGCTAGTCGGCTCTAGCTATTTCATTTAAATCGAATTAATTAATTAATTAATTTATATCTTTAATTTAAATTAATCATTAATCAACAAAGGGTTGGGCCCTTTGTATTTCCTAAAAAAAAAAAAACGTCTATGTGAAGCCAGACGTTTCATATAGGTCCTGCCCTATGTTTTGGCGCCAAGTTTAAGTGGCATATAATTTTCATATGATGGCCGACCCAAGAGCATAGACGCCTATATATGGCTTGTCTTGTCATTCACTTACAACACATCTGCGATACTAATATGTGCGATTTTGGTCTGCTTCATTGTTTCATTCATTGCTAATATCTGCGATCTGGCATATGATCTTGTTCTCATACTTGGCGATATCTTCAAGGGTGTAATCAATTGTCTCAGCCACCTGCGACTTGGTGATTGTTTCGTTGCCCTCTGAGAGCACATTATATCTGCGATATCTGCTATACAGTCTATTGGACTGAAAGTAACGATTTTCTGTGTTGCATTGATCATTCTCTGATTGGACTGAGATGATCTACTTCAGCGCATACCTACAGTGAATTATTTGTGACAAGAGAATACTAATCTGCCAGTTATAAGTTGGACTGCGAATACGAGCTGCTCATCATTATCAGCGATCTTGATTTCCATAAGCGTTTCTGATTCCATCCATGGCAAAATACTTACAGAAGTTCTGAGATAATCCTAACAGGGATACTCCTTGTACTGTGAGTTGTCTATTAATTGATTTATTTTTCTTGCTGGGTTTTTCACCTCCAGGAGGGAGGTTTTCCCAGGGTACTCTTTGTGTCATGAGTCTCAGATTC
>MU224385.1:3792-18996 GCA_018584345.1 Thuja plicata
CCACTAGAAGAGAGCACATGGATTGTGCTTCTTCAAGTGCATCAAATTGTGACACTTGTCACAATATTATTGGGTTGAAAGTAGGGAGGAATGTGACCATTTAGGGAAATGGACCAAGAAGCCTCTATAAGATAAGGCTCATAAAGAGGGTGTAAGAGGCATTTATGAGGGTGTAAGAGATATTTATTCTTTTGGATAAGTATGGCTTGAGATTATTGACTTTGACTTTGGGGGTTGAGTTCCTAATCAAGGATTAGGAATGTGACATGGTTAGGGATAGATTTAGGATTAGGGTTAGGAGATAAGAAGGGTGATTAGGGGGATAAGGAAGGGTTATCATGTGTGAATAAGTTGGGATTAGTTTGAACTCAGGGATTGGTGGTTGGGATTGGTTAGGTTAGCATGTGTGAAAGGGTTTGGTTGAGTTTGAACTCAAGGTTAGGGGTTGGGATTGGTTAGGTTAGCATGTGTGAAGGGGTTGAGTTGAGTTTGAACTCAAGGTTAGGTGGTTGAGATAGGTTAGGTTGAGGGGTTAAAGGGAATATTAAAGAATTAAATTACATAAATAACATATTCATTTAACAATAGGGAAAAAGGGTTTTAATTAATTAGTAAGCTATTGGTTGCTTTTAATAATTAATCAGGACTATAGCCAATTAATTGAAATAATTAGGGCTAGGGGATGACATAGATCAATTAGGTAATGCATAATTACTTAACTGATATGTCCTAGAAGGCACTAAATATGATTAGATGTGTTAATCAAATTTATGTTTCTACATTTTGCCCCTCCTTGACATAGTGTTAGAATAACACTATTTCAAAGACATTTAAACTAATAGACGACACGAAGATGTAGACGTAGGCAACAAAATTGCCCCAGAGTGACGATGTAGGATAGAATTTGGCTAGGGATGATGCCCCCTCAAGAGGATGGTAGGGAGGAACAATGAAGCCCTGGCGGTGTCTCAAAAAGATGACAAAGAGAAACAAGATGAGGGAAAGAATAGAAGAAGGACGTGGAAGAATAAGGGATGGGAGATTCAAGTTTGCGTCAGGGATGAAGGATTAGGTATGGGATTAGGATTATGGCTGGGGATGGGATTTTAGCTAGGGTGTAAAAGAAAGGATGTTATTCGAGATGTAACCAAAGTGAGTGATACAAAGCAAACAAAAAGGAATAACCTCTCGAAGAGAGTTCAAGTTTCTTGTATTGACAAGGGTAATTTCTAGGAACAAAGGTTTATGTCTCTTGATCGGTGATAAAGATAGGATATGCTTGGGCTTAAGAAAGCCACTGATAATGATTTATTAGGTCAGACAAGAGGAAGGATACATCCTACAAGGACCCATTGATGATGATGTAATTTCAAACTAGGATAACGATCAAGATAGTCTAGTTTGAACTTTCGATTTTAACAATGGCAAACAATAGCTAAACTAAGAAGGAAGGGTGATCCTAGATGTTTTGAGATTCACACTAAGTCTAGTTATCTCCATAGATGAGCACACAAATCTATCGCATGATACATGGATAGTAGGATTAGGATTAATACTGGGATGGTAGGATTAGGAAGATAGGATTGCTTAGGATTGGGATTTTGTTGGGGGGATTTGGATGGGGGGATATTATCTTGAAGCTTGAGTGAGGGGTATTCCAGGAGGGAACACCACCATGGATTCAAGCACTTATTTTTATATAGCATTTGATACAATGCACTAGGGTATAAAGAACCAAGGCGACGTTGTACCACATGTATAGGACTAACACAAAAAAAATGCGGGGATCGCCCTAGCATCAAACATGATTCCCAGAGAAACCAAGGTGGAAACGATGCTGGAAAAGCCCACAAGCAAATGTCATTTCCCAAGTGTAGCATGCAAACCCAAATGGATTACATACATGCAAGGGTCATATCCGACTGACTCACAGGAAAAAATGAAAAATATCAAGTTCCCTTCCGCAGGTGCATCCATTCACAACATACCATGATATAAAGAATCGTGGAAACTTTGAGGAGGAGAACAATTGAAAGAATCAAGAATGATAACCAAGAACCAAAATCAAATTTCAAGAGAAAAAATTCAATAACAAGATGCCTTTTTCTAGAGAGATCAAACAATGTGGAATGTTGATTTGATTTAAGTCAACATGAAGAAGGATACATTCTCAAGGACCCATTTTGCTGGTGATGTTTGGATTTAGGTCAATGAGAGGAAGGATACATCCTCAAGGACCCATTTCCATGGTGATGATTATTGTTTTAACTGATTAGCCAAAGATGTGTTGAGATCAAACTATTAAACAAAGATTTTTTCATAAGGAACTTGCTGAAGCACAGGATTTGGAATAGAACTGGACCACTTTCTGTGAGGAGACCGATGAAAGATGCAAGATATGTACAAGTGAGACCGGATTAAAGACTGGACAGACATAGACAAGATATGTACGGATTAAAATCATGGGAAGCTTAGAGAGAATGGATGAGATGAGGCAGATATGCATGATGTTGCCCCGATTGAGCCAAAAGGTCAAGATAGAGGAATATTGGATGGGGTGCACTAGATGTGGGAATGATGTAATCCCAAAGAAAACACAAGGATTGGGAAGGATGCATCCCAATGATGATGAGAAGATTATGACCAAAGCTTGCAGCAAGGCTAAGGGTGTGCTTGGATGGGATGATTGCTTCTTGACTTTGGATAGCTCGAGGATGTAGATAGGATTTGCATGCGATGGTAGGTCACAAGAAGAGTTAAGATTGGAATGGATGACATTGGGTGCATGAGGATAGCCTAGAGCTAGATACCAAAGACAAGGGAAGAAATAAGTGATGGGGTATATGAAAGGATGAACTAGAAGATGGATGAGACATTAGGGAATATGGAGAGGGAAGTGCTGGATGGAAGGATTTTAGTAGATGAATGGATGGATAGATGAAGGATTGTGGATAGGAGAGGAGGATTGGGAAATGACAGATGGATACAAGAAGGTCTCCAAGGACTATGTCACCAAGGAACAAAATGCCCCCACTTAGGATAGGTCATGCATGTGAGGAAGCATTAGGAGGGGATACAATAGGATGGAAGAGAGGATAACAAGAGGATGATGGAGGTGAATGGAAGATAGGACAAGGGGTGGATAAGGGAGGAAGATAGTGCAGAAGGATAGATGGAAGGAAGGATGGGTGGATAAAAGGATAGGTGGATAAAGATGGGAGATGGGAGATGGATGTCAAGAGATGTCCAAAAGCATGTAGATATGGTGGCCTGTATATTTCTCATCAAGATCCAGAGGAGGATAGAGGAAGTGAAAAGGACAAGACATGATATGGATGGTGGCCAGAAGGAACTCGCCCCCATGTGTGAACAGAAACTGGTTGGAGGAACTACACATGAGGCCTGTTTACCAGGTTTTCATCATGGTACTTGTCCAAGGCACTTGTTTTTTAAGTTTTCACCATTGGAAGAATTGATTTCTCTTTATTTTTCTTTTTTTTTTGCTTCTTTTGATTTTGATTTTGATTTTCTTTTTTTTTGGTTTTCTTCTTTTGATGTGGATCACGATATGTTGGTACAACTTTATGTGGGATAAGTGACTTATGAAAATACAGGGATAAGATGGTTATACTGGGGGAGATATGTGGGATAAGGGATATGATAGTTGGAATTATTCGGATAAAATGATGGAAAGTGAGTGGAATAGGGGGATGTTGTCAGGATCAACATTGGTACATGTTGTGAGGGATGTGGGAAGAGTGAATGTGAAGTGGATGGTATTTATGGATGCGATGTAGGAATCATGGTAGGAAGTTGTGGGACATAAGGACCCAAAATAGATGTTGAAGATGGAGGAGAGGAATTCTCAGTTAGAGGTTTATTAACCTTGGATGCCACAATGGATTTTTCTTTTAGATGCATGTCATCTTTTTTCTTTGGGATCCACATAGTTTTTCCTTTTTCTTTGGTGGGCCTTTGTGGCCTTTGAAATGTAGTGCATGCTTTGATTGGATTTTCCTTTTCTTGAACATGTTGTTTAGAGGGGACATGACAATATTTAGCTTTTGTGGATATTTTTCTTTATGCATTGGTGATGTGGCATCCAAATTACAGTGAGTAGCATTGGAAGAGATATGATAACTTTCATGAGATTAAGGAAATATGGATGGAGTGGTGGAGGTAGGATGGTGGATGGGGCACATGGGTGTGTGCATTTGTTGATCCTGGTTAGGAATGTAAGTGGCAGGATTTTTTATATGGGATTGATAGATGAAGGAAGGAGTGGGGTAAGATGTAGGATGAGAGTATGGGACATAGGCGTCCAAAATGGATGGAGAGGATGAAGGATGAATATGGTAGGTTGTCTTGGGTTGCAAGGAGGGAGGAGGGGGGATGGCATTATATGCTTTAGAGGGACAATAAGAAGATGTGATGGAGGGTTTAAAAGCACTCTTGAATTTTTCTTTAGTTGTACCAATAGTTTGGGAAGAAGAACCTCTAGGTGCGTAACCAATACCACAAGATCGTGGATGTCTTTTAACTTGAATGGGCTCCAGGGTACCTTGCTTGTTTATGCCTGCGCCTTTACCTTGATAATTCCATTTCTTTAGTGTTTGAGTCAAGGTAGGATACTTTTTAGTGAAAGAACAAGATGTGAGTCCACTATTAGGTGGATGGAAAATGGTGGAGATGTAATTGATTTCTTTTGTTTTAAGCATACCACCGCAGACAAATGTGAGTGGACAAAGGTGATGGAGTAATGGTGGTGGGATAGTTGGAATTGGAGGTGATAAATGAGGATGAAGGGGAGAGGATGGAATGCTTGGATCTTGACTCAGATAGGGTAATGGATCTGGAGTTGGAGTAGATGGAATGGTATAATCTTCATTCAAGTCAATGGATACTTCAACATACTTTTGGACAAGGTCTTGACATGAATGGATTGATGGTGATGGTGTGATGGGGGATGTATGAATGGATTCTTTAGATGAGGTGGATGGATGGATGGATTCTACAAATGGGTTGTATGGATGGATGGGAGATTCTGCGACTAAAATAGAGAGAAGATGGGGGGATGTGTGGATGGACTCTGCAGAGGGAGGGGATAATGGGAGATTTGGATAGAGGGAAAAAGGGGGGATGTGTGAGGTTCATGGGATGCGATGTGGATAGTGCAGGAGGAGAAGATGGGGATGAAGATTGGATGAATTCAATGGATGAGGGGACTTCAATGGTGCTAGGAGATGGAAGAGGATAAAAAATTATGAGATCTGGAAGGGAAATAATAGGTATGGGATATGGAAGAGGATCAAAGAGTATGAGATATGGAAGGGATATAATAGGTATGATAGATGGAAGACGAATAATGGGTGTAGGAGATGGAAGAGGATCAATAAGTATGTGACTCAGAGGGGAAATAATAGGTATGGGAGATGGAAAAGAAATGTCGGGTGTGAGGGGTGGAAGAGGATCAATAAGTATGGGATTCAGAATGGAAATGATAGGTACAGGATATGGATGATGAATGTTGGGTGCAGGAGATAGAAGGGCTTCATCACTAGTGTTTTCCCATGGGGGAGTGATATAATGTGACTCTTGAAGAGATGGATTTTCTACTGGCTTCCTTGTGAAACTCCTTGGAGACTTACGTATCAAAGATGGAGAATCTACACACGTAGATGGTGGGAGGTTAGGGTAGTCTACATATGAAGATTTGGCAATGTATTATGAACTTGTATGGTTGAATGATGTTGTAGAACTGGATGTAGGAGATGGTATGGCTAGATAGCTCACATAGGTCGGTGTGGCAATGGTTTGTGAACTTGTATGGTTGAATGATGGGGTAGATCTGGATGTAGGAGATGGTATGGTTAAACAGTTCACATAGGTAGGCATGGAGGTAGCTTGCAAACAAGATTGACTAACTGATGGGAGAGGAGGGACGGACTGGGGCATGGAATATGAAGTGGATTGAGGTAGGTAGGTGGATTGGGGAAGGGGATTTGTGTTAATGTAGGTAGGAATGGGAGATGGTAGAGTGGTATAAGATGGGGTAGATGGATAGGACAAAGTAGATTGTAGATTAGAAATAGCATGGGGACCATGGTGATAGTTTGGAGGAAATGGAGGGGTAGGATTAGGGATTTGAACATGGGTTGGAGGATAATGAGATGGTGGATGGGGATTAGGGATGTAGCTAGTAGTGTTGATGTGAAAGGATAGAGGTTGAGATATGACCATGGGATAAGATGGAGGCATGTATGTATAAGAAGGAGATGTGGATGGAGGATAAGAAAGATTTCCCTTGTCAAAGGTATGATAAGGAGTGCTAGTGGGTATGCATGGCGGCATGATGGGATAGCATGGAGGAATGACTGGAGCTTGGAGGATGCTTGGAGCAAGTTTGTTAAGGCTTTCTATGTACGCATCATGATCAACAAGACCTTCATCATCAAAATAAGATGCAAGGGAGAGATTTTTAAGGTTTTCAAAGTATGCATCATGATCAACAAGACCTTCATCATCATCGGAATAGGATATAGACATCATGAGGTAGGGTGGAGGAATGACTGGAGTTTGCATGGTATTTGAAGAAATCTTGCTAAGGTTTTCAAAATATACATCATGATCAACAAGACCTTCATGATCACCATAAGATGGAAGGGAGAGATTTTTAAGGTTTTCAAAGTACGCATCATGATCAACAAGACCTTCATCATCATCGGAATAGGATAAATTCAAGGAAGAGATATGACAACCAAATTGATCATAATAGATTTGTGACATGACGCTTTGCAGATGACTTGATTAGGGAGGAACGATGGAGATGGATGGAAGACTCAACCTGAGATTAGGAAGAAGGACTGACTCTAAAGAAGATGGAAAGAGGATGGGAAATGGAAAAGATAGCCCTGCTGGTCTAGGACATGGGGAGAAATAGAGAACTGGATGAAACTAGAAGAAACTAACACTGGATGAGAGTAAGGACATGATTATGAACCTAGGATGAAAATATTTGGAGGATTGGGTGAACAACTTGGTGATATGGAGGCTTGGCATCACTTTCTTGTGTTTGATGGAATAGGACATGAGCTCAATCTGATACTACTTAGGATGAGGCAGTGACTATGACAAGTGTGCCTTGGAATGTTTTTGGAATAAATGATGATCTTGAGTATTTGGAGTAAACAATCTGGCGAGAGGAAAAGAAACCTTGCAAGAAGCATAAAATGTTGATCTCTTTGGCAAAAGGACTTTCAAAACTTTTAGACTTGTGTATGTTTGAGAATTGTTTTGCACAATGTTTGTAACATTGAAGACACATACAAGCACTTTCTACCTTAAGGATGCAGTGAGCTTGATAACATTTGTCCGCATACATAGGTACACACACAAGAGCTAATCAGAACACAACTATCACCAATCATGCTATGGCTCCATGATGTCGTATTAGTCGACTCCAAACGCTCAGGGTGGCACGAATGTGCAAATTTGTTGGGGAAGTTACTATTGTCCTTGCCCAGCCGATTATCAAGCTTTCGGGGATGGATTAGGTAGGTTGCTAGATTGATTAGTTTATAGTATTTTTGTGGTGTCCCCGCAATCAATTTGTATGACGCGACTCACTTAAGAGCCTAGTTCAATCATGTTGATATGCTGGGGAGTTCACCCAGTTCAGACTACCATTGAACACGACCCGCCCGAGCTTGAAGGGATATAGACAGACCTTTAAGTCCACCTTATTTCTATACTGACTGAAGGATTTACTGATTTGAGGTCCTTCTCCAGAAGGACTCGTGCTTCTTCTAGACAGGCCCCTCTAAGTAGATTCAGAAAAAGATCAAACAGTCACAATCACCTTTCTCTTGCACCAACAACCACGAAAGCCAATGGGAGAGGATAATGCATGAAGTGAGGTTGCGCTCTACAAATTTTGTGCAAGTGCACCAGAGATGCCAAACACACAGTTAATTCCCTTGATAAGTTAAGCAATGTTTGATTTGTATGTAGAAGTAAACTCGCAAGTGGTTCATTTTAAGTGCTCCAAGCTGAAATGTGATTTTGCTTTGTTCAATTGGTTAAAAGAATTCAAGATTCAATTTGTTTTAGTTGTTCAGTTTTAAGACCCAATTTTGAAAGTGTTTGATTGCTTGCGTGCTTTTAACAAAACTGAAACAAAGTGTTGATTTGCTTGTGCATTCGAGATTGAGTGTGATTAAGTGTTCAGTTTTAAACCCAAAGTCAGATGTTTGATTGTTCATTTTCCTTAAAGCATTCAAGTTTTTGTGCATGTTCGTTTTAAGCCCAAAAAAATAAATGTTGACTTTTTGAAATTTGTTGACTTTTGTTGACTTTTTGACCATTGACTTTTGTTGACTTTGACTTTTGTTGAGATTGAAACCCAAAACCAAGTGTTAAATGATATGAGTACATACACTGTTCTTTTTAAACACCAAAAAGCGAGATGGGAATTTTTTAATCAAAAGATTATGTGCTTTCTTACTAAACTAGATGGCTAACCCGTACACCTATTAAAAAATGAAAATAGTTAGTAAGAGTGAATTATTGTAGGTTTACAGTGCCTTTCCCCCATGTTTTTACAAATAATGGTCCCAGTGATATAGACCATATTTTAAAAAATGGGTAATAGAGAGAAAGTAGAAAGAAGATAGAAGGAATATAGTCATCTTGTTTATGTATCAATGATATTCGTGGAAGTGTGATAGAGAGAAAGTAGACAGAAGATAGAAGGAATATAGTCTTCTTACCTTTTTCAACTTGTAAAAGAAAATAAGAGCTTGCAAAACATACTCAAACAACAAAAACACATTAGCTTAGAGGATTAGTTTTCAAGCAAAATAATGAAAAGGAACCCGTGAAGTGGTCCCACCGGGTGTGCCAGAATGTGAGCTATGAAAATTAGAAGTAAGGGAGCATAATAATGAATCAAAACACTCAACAAATAATAATCTAAACTACATACATGATTGAACTGAAAAAGAAAAACTTAAACAAAAAGGAAACAAGGAAGTGCAAAACCTCCTCAAAACCGAATCTAAGCTCCCCTTTTTTATGTGTTCATGCTTATGGATGTGTGCTCAAGATATGCTCCAGGCTTCAAAGGTATGTTCTCTAAACTGGCATTATAAGTTTACTCTTCAAGATTGGAATATCTAAGCTAAAACTAACATTATGATGTTGCTTCAAAAGATGGATGAAATGTGAAGGAATGAGTCTTCTATTTATAGGAAATGGGGTTGAAAATGGGTGGTTCAGATGCAAAGCTGAAGAGAGGTCAGGATGCCACTAGAAGAGAGCACATGGATTGCGCTTCTTCAAGTGCATCAAATTGTGACACTTGTCACAATATTATTGGGTTGAAAGTAGGGAGGAATGTGACCATTTAGAAAAATGGACCAAGAAGCCTCTAGAAGATAAGGCTCATAAAGAGGGTGTAAGAGGCATTTATGAGGGTGTAAGAGATATTTATTCTTATGGATAAGCATAGCTTGAGATTATTGACTTTGACTTTGGGGGTTGAGTTCCTAATCAAGGATTAGAAATGTGACATGGTTAGGGATGGAATTAGGATTAAGGTTAGGAGATAAGAAGGGTGATTAGGGGGATAAGGAAGGGTTAGGATGTGTGAAGAGGTTGGGATTAGTTTGAACTCAGGGTTAGGTGGTTGGGCTTGGTTAGGTTAGCATGTGTGAAAGGGTTGGGTTGAGTTTGAACTCAAGGTTGGGGTTGGGATTGGTTAGGTTAGCATGTGTGAAGGGGTTGGGTTGAGTTTGAACTCAGGGTTAGGTGGTTGAGATAGGTTAGGTTACGGGTTAAAGGGAATATTAATGAATTGAATTACATAAATAACATATTCATTCAATAATAGGGAAAAAGGGTGTTAATTAATTATTAAGCTATTGGTTGCTTTTAATAATTAATCAGGACTATAGCCAATTAATCAAAATAATTAGGGCTAGGGGATGACATAGATCAATTAGGTAATGCTTAATTACTTAGCTGATATGTCCTAGAAGGCACTAAATATGATTAGATGTGTTAATCAAATTTATGTGTCTACATTTTGCCCCTCTTTGACATAGTGTTAGAATAATACTATTTTGAAGACATTTAAAATAATAGACAACACAAAGATTTAGACGTAGGCAACAAAATTGCCCCAGAGTGATGATATAGGATAGAATTTGGCTAGGGATGATGCCCCCTCAAGAGGATGACAGGGAGGAACAATGAAGTCCTGGCGGCATCTTGAAAAGATGACAAAGAGCGACAAGTGAGGGAAAGGATAGAAGAAGGACGTAGAAGAATGAGGGATGGGAGATTCAAGTTTGCATCAGGGATGAAGGATTGCGTATGGGATTAGGATTATGGCTAGGGATGGGATTTTAGCTGGGGTGTAAAAGAAAGGATGCTATCCAGGATGTAACCAAAGTGAGTGATATAAAGCAAACAAAAAGGAATAACCTCTCGAAGAGAGTTCAAGTTTCTTGTATTGACAAGGGTAATTTCTAGGAACAAAGTTTTATGTATCTTGATCGCTGATGAAGATAGGATATGCTTGGGCATAAGAAAGCCACTGATAATGATTGATTAGGTCAGAAAAGAGGAAGGATACATCCTACAAGGACCCATTGATGATGATGTAATTTGAAACTAAGATAACGATCAAGATAGTCTAGTTTGAACTTTCGATTTTAACAATGGAAAACAATAGCTGAACTAAGAAGGAAGGATGATCCTAGATGTTTTGAGATTCACACTAAGTCTAGTTATCTCCATAGATGAGAACACAAATCTATCACACGATACATGGATAGTAGGATTACGATTACTACTGGAATGGTAGGATTAGGATGATAGGATTGCTGAGGATTGGGATTTTGCTGGGGGGATTTGGATGAGGGGAGATTATCTTGAAGCTTGAGTGAGGGGTATTCCGGGAGGGAACACCACCATGGATTTGAGCACTTATTTTGATATAGCATTGGATACTATGCACCAAGGTATAAAGAACCAAGGAAACGTTGTACCACAAGCATAGGACTAACACAAAAAATACGCGAGGGTTACCCCTGCATCACACATGACTCCCGGAGAGACCGCGGCAGAAACAATGCTGGAAAATCCCATAAGCAAATGACATTTCCCAAGTGCACCATGCGAACCCAAATTTATTACATACATGCAAGGGTCATATCCGACTGACTCAGAGACAAAAAAGAAAAATATCAAGTTTCCTTCCGCAGGTGCATCCATTCGCAGCATACCATGATATAAAGAATCATGGAAACTTTGAGGAGGAGAACAACTGAAAGAATCAGGAATGATAACCAAGAACCAAAATAAAGTTTCAAGATCAAAAATTTAATAACAAGATGCCTTGTACCAAAGAGATCAAACAATGTGGAATGTTTATTTGATTTAGGTCAACATGAAGAAGGATACATCCTCAAGGACCCATTTTGCAGGTGATGTTTGGATTTAGGTCAATGAGAGGAAGGATACATCCTAAAGGACCCATTTCCATGGTGATGATGATTGTTGTAATTGATTAGCCAAAGATGTGTTGAGATCAAACTGTTGAACCAAGATTTTGTCATAAGAAACTTTGTTGAAGCATAGGATTTGGAATAGAACTAGATCATTTTCTGCGAGGAGACCGACC
Organism: Thuja plicata; assembly: GCA_018584345.1. Taxonomy (NCBI): domain Eukaryota; kingdom Viridiplantae; phylum Streptophyta; class Pinopsida; order Cupressales; family Cupressaceae; genus Thuja; species Thuja plicata. The sequence goes on from MU224385.1 coordinate 15,479, forward strand.
AAAGACACGAGATATGTATAAGCGAGACCAGATTCAAGACTGGACTGACACATAAAAGATATGTACAGACTGAAAGCACGGGAAGCTTAGAGAGAATGGATGAGATGAGGCAGATATGCATGATGTTTCCCCGATTGAGCCAAAAGGTCAAGATAGAGGAATAGCGGATGGGGTGCTCTAGATGTGGGAATGATGTAATCCCAAAGAAAACACAAGGATTGGGAAGGATGCATCCCAATGATGATGAGAAGATTATGATCAAAGCTTGCAGCAAGGTTAAGGGTGTGCTTGGATGGGTTGATTGTTGCTTGACTTTGGATAGCTGGAGGATGTGGATAGGATTTGCATGCGATGGTAGGTCACGAGGAGAGTTAGGATTGGAATGGATGACATTGGGTGCATGAGGATAGCCTAGAGCTAGATACCAATGACAAGGGAAGAAATAAGTGATGGGGTATATGAAAGGAGGAACTGGAAGATGGAGGATACATTGGGGAATGTGGAGAGGGAAGCACTGGATGGAAGGATTTTAGTAGATGAATGGATGGATACCTGAAGGATTGTGGATAGGAGAGGAGGATTAGGAAATGACAGGTTGATATGAGAAGGTCTCTAAGGACTACGTCACCAAGGAACAAAACTCCCCCACTTAGGATAGGTCATGCATGTGAGGAAGCATTAGGAGGGGATATGATAGGATGGAAGAGAGGATAACAAGAGGATGATGGAGGTGAATGGAAGATAGGACGAAGGGTGGATAAGGGAGGAAGATAGTGCAGAAGGATAGATGGAAGGAAGGATGGGTGGATAAAAGGATAGGTGGATAAAGATGGGAGATGGGAGATGGATGTCAAGAGATGTCCAAAAGCATGTAGATATGGTGGCATGTATATTTCTCATCAAGATCCAGAGGAGGATAGAGGAAGTGAATAGGATAAGACATGATATTGATGGTGGCTAGAAGGAACTTGCCCCCAAGTGTGAAGAGAAATTGGATGGAGAAACTAGACATGATGCTTGTTTACCAAGTTTTCATTATGGTACTTGTCCAAGGCGCTTGTTTTCCAAGTTTTCACCAATGGACGAATTGATTTCTCTTTATTTTTCTTTATTTTTTCTTTTTTTTTTGCTTCTTTTAATTTTGATTTTGATTTTCTTTTTTTTGGTTTTCTTATTTTGATGTGGATCACGATATGTTGGTACAACTTTATGTGGGATGAGTGACTTATGAAAATGCAGGGATAAGATGGTTATGTGGGGGGAGATATGTGGGATAAGGGATATGATAGTTGGAAGTATTTGGATAAAGTGATGGAAAGTGAGTGGAATAGGGGGATGCTGTCAGGATCAACATTGGCACATGTTGCGAGGGATGTGGGAAGAGTGAATGTGAAGCGGATGGTAGCTATGGATGCGATGTAGGAATCATGGTAGGAAGTTGTGGGACATAAGGACCCAAAATAGAAGTTGAAGATGGAGGAGAGGAATGCTCAGTTAGAGGTTTAGTAACCTTGGATGCTACAATGGGTTTTTCTCTTAGATGCATGTAATATTTTTTCTTTGGGATCCACATAGTTTTTTCTTTTTCTTTGGTGGGCCTTTGTGGCCTTTGAAATGTAGTGCATGCTTTGATTGGATTTTCCTTTTGTTGAACATGTCATTTAGAGGGGACATGAAAATCTTTAGATTTTGGTGGATATTTTGCTTTATGTATTGGTGATGTGGCATCCAAATTATAGTGAGTAGCATTGGAAGAGATATGATAACTTTCATGAGATGGAGGAAATATGGATGGAGTGGTGGAGGTAGGATGGTGGATGGGGCACATGGGTGTATGCCTTTATTGATCTTGGTTGGGAATGTAAGTGGTGGGATTTTTTATATGGGATTGATGGATTCAGGAAGGAGTGGGGTAAAATATGGGATGAGATATTGGGACATAGGCGCCCAAAATGGATGCAGAGCATGAAGGAGGAATATTGTAGGTTGTCTTGGGTTGCAAGGAGGGAGGAGGGGGGATGACATTATATGCTTTAGAGGGATGATAGGAGGATGTGATGGAGGGTTTAAAAGAACTCTTGAATTTTTCTTTAGTTGTACCAATAGTTTTGGAAGAAGGGCCTCTAGGTGCATAACCAATACCACAAGATCGTGGATGTCTTTTAACCTGAATGGGCTCCAGGGTACCTTGCTCGTTTATGCCTATGCCTTTACCTTGATAATTCCATTTCTTTAGTACTTGATTCAAGGTAGGATACTTTTCAGTGAAAGAAAAAGATGTGAGTCCATTATTAGGTGGATGGAAAATGGTGGAGATGTAATTGATTTCTTCTGTTTTAAGTGGACCACCGCAGACAAATGTGAGTGGACCAAGGTGATGGAGTAATGGTGGTGGGATAGTTGGAATTGGAGGTGATAAATGAGGATGATGGGGAGAGGATGGCATGCTTGGATCTTGACTCGGATAGTGTAATGGATCTGGAGTTGTAGTAGATGGAATGGTATAATCTTCATTCAAGTCAATGGATACTTCAACATACTTTTGGACAAGGTCTTGACATGATTAGATTGATGGTGATGGTGTGATGGGGGATGTATGAATGGATTCTTAAGATGAGGTGGATGGATGGGAGATTTTGTGACTAGAATAGAGAGAAGATGGGGGTATGTGTATATGGACTCTGCAGAGGGAGGGGAGGATCTGGGATTTGGATAGAGGGAAAAGGGGGGGATGTGTGAGGTTCATGGGATGGGATGTGGATAGTGTCAGGAGGAGAAGATGGGGATGAAGATTGGATGAATTCAATAGAATAGGGGAATTCAATGGTGCTAGGAGATGGAAGAGGATAAAAAAGTATGAGATCTAGAAGGGAAATAGTAGGTATGGGAGATGGAAGAGGATCATAAAGTATGAGATCTAGAAGGGAAATAATAGGTATGGTAGATGGAAGAGGAATAATGGGTGTGGGAGATGGAATAGGATCAAAAATTATGGGACTTGGAAGGGAAATAATAGGTATGGGAGATGGAAAAGAAATGTCGGGTGTGAGGGGTGGAAGAGGATCAATAAGTATGGGATTCAGAAGGGAAATGATAGGTACAAGATATGGACGAGGAATGTTGGGTGAAATAGATGGAAGGGCTTCACGACTAGTGTTTCCCATGGGGGAGTGATATAATGTCTCTTGAAGAGATGGATTTTCTACTGGCTTCCTTGTGAAGCTCCTTGGAGACTTACGTATCGGAGATGGAGAATCTGCATGTGTAGATGGTGGAAAGTTAGGGTAGTCCACATATGAAGATGTGGCAATGTCTGGTGAACTTGTATGGTTGAATGATGGTGTAGAGTTGGATGTAGGAGATGGTATGGTTAGATAGTTCACATAGGTCAGTGTGGCAATGGTTTGTGAACTTGTATGGTTGAATGATGGGGTAGAGCTGGATGTAGGAGATGGTATGGTTAAATAGTTCACATAGGTAGGCATGGAGGTAGCTTGCGAACAAGATTGACTAACTGA
>MU224385.1:19046-39061 GCA_018584345.1 Thuja plicata
GAACTTGTATGGTTGAATGATGGGGTAGAGCTGGATGTAGGAGATGGTATGGTTAAATAGTTCACATAGGTAGGCATGGAGGTAGCTTGCGAACAAGATTGACTAACTGATGGGAGAGGAGGGATGGTCTGGGGGATGGAATATAAAGTGGATTGAGGTAGGTAGGTGGATTGGGGAAGGGGATATGTGTTAATGTAGGTAGGAATGGGATATGGTAGAGTGGGATAAGATGGGGTAGATGGATAGGACAAAGTGGATTGTAGATTAGAAATAGCTTGGGGACCATGGTGATGGTTTGGAGGAAATGGAGGGCTAGGATTAGGGATTTGAACATGGGTTGGAGGATAATGAGATGGCGGATTGGGATTAGGGACGTAGCTAGTAGTGTTGTTGTGAAAGGACAGAGGTTGGGATATGACGATGGGATAAGATGGAGGCATGTATGTATAAGAAGGAGATGTGGATGGAGGATGTAGGATTTCCCTTGTCAAAGGTATGATAAGGAGTGCTAGTGGGTATGCATGGTGGCATGATGGGATAGTGTGGAGGAATGAATAGAGCTTGGAGGATGCTTGGAGAAAGTTTGTTAAGGCTTTCCATGTACGCATCATGATCAACAAGACCTTCATCATCAACATAAGATGCAAGGGAGAGATTTTTAAGGTTTTCAAAGTATGCATCATGATCAACAAGACCTTCATCATCATTGGAATATGATATATACATGATGGGGTAGGGTGGAGGAATGAATGGAGTTTGGATGGTATTTGGAGAAATCTTGCTAAGGTTTTCAAAATATGAATCATGATCAACAAGACCTTCATCATCATCGGAATAGGATAAAGTTTTCAGATAGAATTATAAAAAATATTTCCACCAATTTTCATGAAATTCCAACTATGGGAAGTCAAGTTATTGAATTAATACACCTATTTGAAACCCTAGGTAGGGTTCCTGACAGTCAACACAAAAAATAATATAAGTTGAGAAAATCCCAATGAAATCAACCAAAACCAAAATAATTGTATTCATAATTCATAGGAATATCATTTCCAATTTCTTTCAGACATGCAAACTTCCATATCTGTACAACATGTTTCGTTTGGACTATTCACAATAAAAACTAGTCAAAAGAGCAACCCATGGTAAAAATGTTATATCTTACTCAAAACTCCATATAAATGAAAGAAACTTGGTAAGCTCCATATTCAAAATTTTCAACCATGTGAAAGTCCATACTAGACCATAAAAGATCCCACAAATCACATTTTTAGAATATTACCAAAAAAAGAAATAGGGAAAACCAGTCATAAAATTGTCAAAAAATCAATCTTTTTCATTCCAATCTTTGTTTTTCTTGTCCCTTTTTTGAATACAGACCTTTTACATCATGTTACATATTATTAAAACTCCACCAACTAATTACAACTGAGTACTTCTAAAAGATACACTTTTGCATGATAATTTTGCAACTTTTACTGGCAACTTAACAAAAACATTTACTCCTAAGCAAACCACAAAACATGAAAATGTAAAATAAAGATCTACATGGTTTTATTGGTATAAAAGGACCTTAGTTGCATAAATAATTCCAAAACCAAGGTTGGATAACTAACTCCAGCCCTTAATAACTCAAAATTGCACTAGGAAATTCAAATTGTTTTTTGGTGGGAAACCATTGAATTTGAATTCCTAGACGTATCTACCTATCCTAACTCATTTAAATGAACCTAAAAGATCCCCTAAGATATACATAAATCCAAAAAAATACCTTAAAAAAATGAATACAAAATGCATGCACAAAGGATGCTTCTTCATCGGAACCTAAGAGATTTCGAGAAGTTCCTTTAAAGATGGGACGACCGCATTGAGGATAGGAATTCCATTGGAAATATAAAACATTACTAATCTAAGACAAGAAAGGCCTGGAGGTGCTCCTTGCAATAGGATGTATAATAGATGATTATGTATCTCTTCATCCTTCATATTCTAGTGTGCAATACCTACTTGGTGTCACTGCACACGGTGCAATCAATGCCAAACACTGAAACTTTGAATAGTGGTTATATCCTTAGTATCAATTTGAATAAAAATTCCTTGGGTTACAATTCACAAAACACTAGCATGAATATTGGATCCAGTCAAAGTGGTAGTGGTGGATCTTCTGCTCACCATGGTGGTAGAGGAAATCCACCTCTATCTCCCCCACCTCATAATCTTGTTGTCAATACCATATTACAAAATATGGGTCAATTGTAGCAATATTTTGTAAACTTATATACTACACCGAACTATAGTTCTTTAACTCCTTATTATCACCATATTCTATTGATCATGCAAGTGTTGAACATTCCACTGCCACAAGGTTTTGAATCCCTAAAGTTCAAAAGATATAGAAATGATGGAGATACAAATCCCCACTTTGAATCTTTCTTAACTCGGTGTTGTGATTATCATAATCTAGATTACAAATTGCTTAAGATATTCTCTTGGTCCCTTAAATGAACTGTTATAGAATGGTACAACTCTCTTCTAGACTAATCTATCAATAATTTTGACCAATTGATGGAGACCTTCCTCACTTTATTTTATGCTAACATGGGTAGAAAGGCCACCATCACAAACCTTGTTCATTATAAATAATAGTCAAATGAGAAGATAACTGATTTTATCCCAAGATACTAGTCTATCTCCATAAAAGTTTCTTATGCCTTACCTAATGGTGACATCCAAATGATGTTCATTAGGGACTTGCAACTAGCATTGAGAGAGAATTTTTTTTTTAACATGTATACTAATTTTACCAGTATTTGTAATGCTTTGACAGAGTATCAACATAGCTCAATTATGGGATTCCTCCTTGAATGCCTATGGAGGAGCATATTCTTCTAGCGGGTCTCAAAAGAAAAAAATTGTGAAAAGGGTCATGCCACTATCACAAACCATGGAGAGGAATTAATTATGAATAGAAGCATAAAGAAGTTAGACATTGACTAAGTTGTCAGATTCCTATATGAGCATTCTCCAAAGGTTTTTGAAGGAGAACTTGGAAACTCTTTTAGATATTTGACCCCTTCTTGATAATCACTCATACCCTCATTGGTATGACAGGTCAAAGTACTGCCAATATCATCATGTGCCTTGTCACAACACTAAGCATTGTGTACATCTAAGACATCTCATTCAAGACCACATAGACAACGATGTCATCTAGGTAAATGAAAGGAAACCAAAGGAAAACAAGTCTTTGGATAAGGAAAAGAGTGAATTGTATATCTACACTAATCTATTTCCATTACATTCATGAAACTTTATCACATCTTTATCATCTCCTCCTTTATTGAGTGAGAGTCCCTATGTTAATATCGAGACAATTATTCCTACCTCACCACCTCCCTAGAGGGCACCTAAGAAAATATTACCTTCACCCCTTTGGATGAGTCATACAATAGACATTCCTCTCCCCTCTAGATATGGAGTTGATCAATGGAATCTATGTTTGAGGTGTCTTGGTGGACCCCACATGCCAGGTTGATATTATTACTAAGGAGGTTCTCTTCATCAAAGACTTGAATCATTTAAGATAAAATGAGTATTCTTCCACCATCAAAATGCATGATGGGCTATCACTCCCCCCTTTGGGGTTCACCACCTTGATGGTCCAAGTAGGACCCAAAGTGGTCTTCTCGACTTTCATTGTGATTCTTAAACTAGACCTCTTTAGGGTCCAGCTAGGTATTCCTTGGCTAGTATCCATGGGAGCCATCTCTTTGGTCATGCATAAATGCTTGAATTTTCCTTATCCTGGCACTATTCACATAATCCAAGACACTAGCTATCACCCTTTGGTGTCCCATGGAATTTTTTTTTTTTTTTGTCATTTTTGGCCTCCTTGTGTAGGGCCCATGTATTCCTGATAAGATGCATCCTTACTCACTTATCAAAACTACAATACTAGGGAACTAAAATTAATATCTATAGAACATATCATTGTTCCTCTTGTCTATCCCTCTTATGAGGCTCAATACACTTCATCATCTGTCCCTTCTTCATCGTAGGCTTAGGTTAAGTGTGCCCCATGGGAAGCCTCCTCATTTTCCTTAATTTTTTCAAGCTCTAGTGGTGTCTTTTATTCCCATGTTTGCACCTATTATAGACAAAGGAAAGACACCCATGTTGCCTAATCCCAAGGTGCACCTACCTTTCCCTATCCCAATCGGTGTAGACATACCTCACCTTTTCATTTATGGTAAGGGTAAGAGCTCTCGTAAGACTAAAACCTCTCTCTTAACACATGCCCCTCAACCTTTGAGGACACCCTCAATTCCTTGCATCACCTATAGGAGAAAAAAAGGAAGGGTGCCCATGACTAATCTGGTGGTTGTTACATCAGTATCGCATGCTCCATCAGTGGGGACCTCCCCTTTTCTAGTGATGACATTGATGACCACTCCTATGGATCAGGATGCCATTGGACCCTTGTAAGATTCTCAGCCTAGCCTAGATTACCAAAAAGAGAGGGAATTGGCACATGAGGTTGTCATGGGGGAAAAAGGTTCATCTTTCAAGCCAATTTTTCTACTTCTACTCCCATTTCATCTGCTCCAATCTTTCACCTTGCAACCTCCTCTATCTCACTTCACCTTGCACCAAGAGTTACCATTATGCCTCATGTCAAGAGACTCCAAGTCTTTATCTCTTTGTTATAGGAGATACTACTTATTACCTCCTTTCATGATACCCTACCATTCTCTGTGTCAATGAACATGATTCCCACCTAGGTGGTATCTAGTGTAGTGATAGCCACCCAACCTGTGCTAGCTCCATCCCCTGATCATTGCCCTAGCTTCAATTGAGTCCTTAAGGCCGATATAGTGGATCATATGTCTTCACTTCCATCCTTTAAGAGAAAGTTCGAGCAAGGAATTGTGCCAGAGTTCCTTCTTCATAAGTCCGCTTTGATGGATCCTATTCTTGTTTTGGTCATCGTATTGGAGAAAGCTTTGACTTCTCCCAAGTTTGTCTATGCCCCTCTTGCAGAGGTTAGGGAGGCATCTTCTACATATTCACCTCAACATGGGTTGCTAGAAATATATGAGGCTTATTTTTTTACTCACTTAAGGAGATTCTAGAATTGATGACGATCTTCACACAATCCCTCCCACTTGCCTCAGTGGATTTGTTGGATGGGAATATTTAGGCTACCTCATCCTTAGCTCTAGCTATTGGTGGGGAACCTGGGGATGTCATTATGGTTGTACCATTACAATGTCAACCTCCTTCCCTATATGATAAATATTGGGAGGATAATGATTTTTTAGTGGATGACCTATATAGGTAGTGCATGATTCTACATCTTTAGATTAGAGTGTGTTTGTATGTGTTCCCTCATGAAGAAACCATGTACTCTATTTTTTCTTGGAAATAGGATGTTGTATGTTGTGCACCTTCTTAAATGTCTTTTCTTATTCTTCTATTTTTCATATCTTGATTTTCAACATTTGGAGACAATGCAAAGTGTTGGGGGCATTTAGGGTTGCCTTCTATTTTGACCCAAATTTTTATTTTTCTGTGTCTTGATTTTCTATTCTTCAGATCCTATCTATGGTTAGATGTGAAGAAATATCTCTTGAGAGGATGTATATCATGCTCTTTTACCTTCTCACGCCAATTCATCGGATCCCCCTATCCCTATTTATATGTTGTTGAGACCATGTGTCTCCCATTAAAAGTGACATTGAAAGGAAACATCTTTTATGTTGACATGCTACAATATATGTATCTCTCCTTAGATTGACTCATGCTCCCCTCTAAGAATCATGGTCCATTCTAACGGGGGATGGTATATCTATTATATTTGATGTTTTTCATGTTTTCTCTACATCACATGTTCTTCTCTAAAAATTCAAAAAAAATGATCTATATATTTGCCTTTGTGGGGGCCAATCCACTATCTTGTCTCAAATCTCACCATATCGTATGTCTATCTATATTTTTCTACATGTACCAATATGATCTAATTCACCGTATCACACACCTATCTATCTTTTTTCTATGCATGTTAGAACATGTCTAAGCCACCCTATGATGTGATTACCTAGATTTTTCTAGTCACATATGTGCATTATCTGAAGTTTCCCTATCATGTGACTATCTATATTTTTCTACTCACATTGGTGCACCATCTAAAGACACCCTATCATAAAACTATTTAGATTTTTCTATTCTCATTATCAAATTATTAAATTTACCCTATTGTTTAGCTATTTGGCATAACAGAACTTTCCTCCCATACCATCATGTCATTAATGTTCTTTTTCTACAACTTATCTTCATCATCTCGCATGCTTGTTTGGAGCTTGCATGCTGGATATGACTCAACAAAAAATCAAGGCTTTCTCACTAGGGACAACCGTATGTGAATAAAATCCCCATAGGTAAGTTAGGGTCTACTTTATCTCACATTGTCTTATTGTGATATGTTCGCTAAAGTGGGGGAAAATGTAAATGGCATAAATTTTCTCTCCTATGTAATTTAACATTATGTCATGCCCCTACCTTAGATTAAAATACAAAATTCCATGTCACCCTTTGCACCCCTTTATTTAGCCTTTCTACCCCATGTTTAGAATCTTAGCCACATAGCCTAGATGACCCAAGACATGCACACACTGTGAATATGTCCGCATGACACACACTCATCCTACAAATTTGTAGATGTGCAAAGTGTTGTTGAGGCATTACAAACATCCAACCCTATAGTGTAACATCCAATTTTACTTCCCATTGATGCCCAAATTTGAACCTGACCATTATAATCACATTTTCAATCTTCATTTGGTCTTCTTGATATTCTCTACACACATTTCTACTTAGTTTTTCTCTTTGATTGCACGTCTAGATCTTCTACACAGATTCTTGTTGCATTGGGATAGCTTGCAATACTTAGAATTTGATCAGCTTCGCTAATCAACCTTCATTCCATTGGGATTTGAGTTTGTGGTTTTGAGGGGAGTTTATTATTCTCACCCATTTTGAGTTATGTTGAGAATATAATATTTTCTTCACCATCTTCTAGTCATCTTATCTTTGCATATCTATTATCCTTATGATTGTCTATCACCATTTTTATCTTGTCTATATTGGCTATTATGGGGGTGAAAACACAAAAATAGAGATTTGACTAAGGCAGGTCTCCAAACAACCACCCAAACATTTTCTTCATTTTCATGCATGTGGGTTCCACACATGTCCATAGGAGAGTAGAGCACTATGTTGGATTAATCAGTTCTTATCTTCCATGAGGTTGTTCCTTTCCCTCATCTTTCATTTCTCATTATTTTCATAATATAATCATACTTTTCATAGTTTATTAATGCTCTACTTTCTATGCAAGCATTCTAGTTAGTATCTAGCATTTTTCAAAAATCCTCTATTGTCCTTCATACTCTATCCATACAGGATGTATGTGTTTCATGTGTTCATTCTATACCCATGTTGTCATCCTCAACCTTTATATCTGTCTTGAGCAGTAAGCTTTTGGATTTCTACATTTTTTCTTTGTAGTGTGTTCTTCTAGTTTCTATGGTTTGAATATTATTTTAGGTTAGCAGTTAGTAGTTATTTTGAATTCCTTTCTTCCAGTGTTCTAGTTCATTTAATCTAATCATCATTTAATTTTTCTTAATCCCCTAGCTCACGACATCACAAGTAGAAGCGAGGTAATGCAAGGGACAGTTCATCCTTTTAGATTTTAACCAGTTTGTAGGTTAGTGAACCTTTCCTTATCCACAAGTATGTATTGCAAACCATATCAAACATGGCCCAAGATTATCTCCTACAAGTATTTATATTTTCCTTCTCAAGTCCATATTCTAACTATTTAGATTCCTCCAAAGGGGTTGACTATTTCAAATTTCATCATTTCTCATTAGCTGATGATCACAAATCATATTACTTGGCAGTTGAGGGATGGGTGTAAGGAAATTTTTTGGGAAGATTCATGGGATTACTTCCCCTCTCAAGAGAGAGATGACAGATATAATGAGCTCAAAAATATAAGAGTAGGGATATGGGTGAGGAAGGTTTTTGATTATTTGGAGAGATTTGAGGATGAAGGAGACCTATACTAGAGGTGGAAGTCAACTATTGAATGAAGGTAATGAGAGGAATCTTCATGAGATATTTCAAATTGGAAAATCCTTCTATCGAGTGATAGTGACTAAATTTTGGGGTGTGCATCTCAGAGTGATAATATTCAATCAAAATTGGATATAGGATTTTAGAGGAGGTGGAATATTTAGAGAATTGGCCAACACACTTGTCTTGGAATAGTTCTTCCTTGTCCAAAGATGGAGCTTTCTCTTAGTTAGCTTTGCAAGGACACATTTTATTTGAGGGGAGATTAAATAGGATTTGGTCTTATCAGTGATGAACTATAACTGATTGAATGTTTGAAGATGATAAGCTGATGATCACCGAGCCGCATAAGTGAATGCAAGACATTAAATTAGCTAATATATTGTATTGTCATTGATGTCAACTTGATATAGTTTGATTATTCATACACATATCATCATAAACTTGAAGATCTCAAAAGAAAAAGTTTATGTGGTCGGTAAGACTTAAAAGGTCTGTATACACCGAGTGACAGTGAATACCGAGAAGTTCACAGTGTATACCGAGCACCGTAGTAATCGAGCAAGTGTTACCAAGGAAGAGATAATTATCGAGCATAATTGAATTTGTTACTGAGCATAACTGGAGTTGATGACCGAGCAGATTTGAAGTTAAAGAATGACAAAATTTCTTAGCCAACAGATCTATATTTAGGGATTGACTGATTGATTTCTTTATTATCAATGATTTGTTAAGCTAAAGAAAAGAAGGAGATTTAAAGCACATTTTATTCATTTTTATTAAGGAGAGATTTATAGAATAAAACTAAAGGAGAGATTTATGGGATAAAGCAACACATGACAAGTTTTACAGATCAAGAAGTAATCTACGACAAAAACAAGGAGATTGAACGGCTGATCATGTCTATATAAAGAGACAAGGAATTCATAATCAAAGAGAGGAATGCTGAATATATTCTAGTGAAGATAGAATTCTTCATGCAAATCTGATCACACAGGCTAAAGAATAGAGCCAAGGAATTCTGCAGACACCGAGCAATAGAGGGTAGAGCATTCACCTAGCAGAACAAAGAAAGAAAGAAAAGGAACTGAAGTGTATATTGATCAGAGATGTATTATTGGACTAAAAATAGATCTGAATATTTGAAAATCAAAGTTGTATTTGAACAGATCATTTACTGTATCAGTTTAACCATTGATTCAGAAAATCTCTTAACCAAGTGGGATTTAAAAGTCCTTAGTGTATTGAGATACTCAAGAGTATCAAAAGGTTTTCTTGTTGATATCATAGTGAGTGTTAGGTCAAAAGACAAACTGTTGGTTTTAAATCCTCTAACAAGGTCGCACTTAACAGTGTGTACTGTAACCTTTAACAGGGTTGGCTCTTCACCGAGCTCACTTTAGAAGAGTGAAATTATTTTGGGTTACCGGTCCCAAGTGGTTTTTCACATATTGGGTTTTCACATTAAAATCTATGTGTCAAATGTGTATATGTTTGATTGCATTGATATTTTTCTTTACACATTATTGAAACTAGATTGGTCGGTTAACTCTAAGTTTATTTGCTGCTACTCGATAAAGTCTAGAAAAGATAAACAGTATATCTTACCGAGCAGTTTATATTTGTTATAATTATTTATAGCATACATCTTGATGATTGGGGGTTGTAAGATAACAGAGGGTATTATATTTGAGATATAAGTTTTTTGGTTGAATTTTTGGAATTATTATTAAGGTCATTGATTCACCCCACCCCCCTCTCAGTTATTCTAACAATTGGTACCAGAGCTTTGGTGCTTGGAAGAAAAGTTTAAAGGGACTTAAGCTAAAGATCACAAGATGAGTAAAAAGGATGTGCCTAAGTTGAACAAGGACAACTTTGCATCATGAAAAAGTAGTATAAGACTTCATCTATCTGGTATTGGAAATGATGTTACACAACACTTAGATACTGAATATGTTGCACCTGTTGGACCTCTGACTATTTACCAATTGAGAGAGAAACATGAACACAATTATATGATGATAGAACTTTCTTCTTCACTAACCGATGCTGAATTTGAATATGTGAAATCATGCATCTCTACAAAGCAAATGTGGGACACACTTGAGCTAGTACATGGAGAATATACTAATGTGCTGAGAGCTAAAGCTGAAATCCTAAGAGGAAAGTTTGATGACCTGAGAATGAAAGAAGGAGAGAACATATCTCAGTATAGTGATAGAATCAAAGAAATTGTATATCTCAGTATAGAGATAGAATCAAAGAAATTTCAGTATAGTGATAGCCTATTTATTCTATTAGAGTATCTGCAATTCAATAAATGAGAGCAGTAGCAAATAACAATGTTACTCTTGATAGTTTGATTGGTAGACTTATTTCATTTGAGATGAACAACTATGACAACAGTGTCTTACTTACCATTGAGTGCATTCAAATCTTCTCTGAAAATAAGAAAAGCTAGTAACAAACACACTATGATAAATGATAGTGACAGTGATAGTGATGAACAATAACTTGATGAACTTGAAGCACTAATGGCTAGGAGATTACATAGAGGTAAAGGAAGATATAAATGTAAATTACCATTGGTCTGTTTTAATTGCAAAGAAATTGGACATTTTGCTGCTAGATGCCCTAACAAGAGAACAGATGAAAGAAAAAATGACATATCTTATGAAAATAAGTATGACAGAAGTGATGACCGAGACTATAAAAGAAACCGACACTATGACAGCAGAGATAACCAAGATTACAAGGACAAAGGCAAGAAGGAATTTTACCTAGTTGAGAACAAAGTTGAAAATTTTGGTACTGATTCTGATGAAGATATGGAGGTAGTATTTGTTGCTATGAAGGATGATTCAGATGAAGAAGAAAGGTATGTTGAAACAACACTCATGTCTAAATTTAGAAAAAATGATGTCTAGATAATTGATAGTGGTTGTCCTCATCACATGATTGGAGATAAAGAAAAGTTTGAAACTTTTGAATATTATAATGGTGGATTAGTTAGGATGGGTAATGACTCACCTTGCCCAGTTGAAGGAAAAGGTACCATCATGTTGAACAATCTTATCAAATGTGAAAATGCATATTGGGTGAAAGGACTTAACTATAATTTATTGAGTGTTTCACAGTTGAACAACACAGGACACTGAGTTGCATTTGAGAACAAAAAGGAAATGATCTATAATGGAACAGGAAAGTTGATCAGTACTGGTGAACAAACAAAAGGTAATCTATTCTATCTTGACAATATTGAGACCACTTGTTTATTGGCTAGAAATGAAGATGTTTGGTTGTGGCATAAAAGGTTATGTCATGTGAATTTTGACAACATGGTTAAGATAAGTAAGAAAAGAAAAGTGAGAGGCTTACCGAGTATTTCAAAGCCCAACCATGTTATGTGCAAGAATTGTCAAATAGGAAAAATGACAAAGTCTAGTTTCAAGAGAAAAACCTACACATCTAATGCTATTCTGGAGTTATTCCATACTGACTTATGTGGACCAATGAGAACAAAGAGATATTATGGTGATAGATACTTTATTCTATTTTTTTATGACTATTCTAGGCTGATGACTATCATGTTCTTAAACGAGAAATCTGAAGCATTTAAGATGTTCAAATGGTATATAGCTAAAGTTGAAAAAAAAATTGGAAACGAACTAAAATGTTTAAGATCAAATAGAGGAGGAGAATTTATTTCTGATGAATTCACTAACTTTTGTAATGAGCATGGGATTACAAGATAGGTTTTTGCACCGAGAACACCACAGCAAAATAGGATTGATAAAAGGAGGAATAGATCAATTGTTGATTGTGCCAAAACACTGATGATTGAAAAAGGCATCAAAAAAACATTCTGGAGAGAATTCGTAAGTACTTTTGTCTATACACTGAACCGAGTTCAATTGAAGAAAGACACAAATAAGAAACCTTATGAGCTATGGTACGGATACACACCAAATGTGAGTTACTTTAGAATTTTTGGAAGTTAATGTTATAAAATAAATATGATATAAATGGGAAACTTGACTCTAAAAGTGATGAAGGAATATTTCTAGGATATTCTACTAAAATCAAAGCTTATAAATGTCTGAACAAATCTTCTAACAAAATCATTGAGAGTGCAAATGTTAAAGTGGATGAATTTGCTGAGAAAAATGATGAGGAAAGAAGAAAAGAACCTGAAGATTACAACAAATTTGTCTAGATTGAAGAACTTGACACCTTTCCTTAGTGACAGAACAATGCAACCGAGAAACAAGATGCACACACCGAGAATCAAGAAAATGCTCACAATGATGAATTGAGCGATGAAGATCAAAATGAAGAGTAGAGATCTGAACCTATACTTGCTAAATATGTTAGAGGACACCATCCACATGACCAGATCATTGGGGACAAAAGAGTAGGAATGAGAACAATAAGTAAGTCTCTTAACAATAGATGTTTGATTTGTGATTTTGAGCCTAAATCTATTAATACTGCACTTGAAAATCAAGAATGGGTTAGTGCAATGAATGAAGAGATTGAACAGATTGAGAAGAATAAAACATGGACATAATTACCTAGACCGAGTGATAAAAATGTCATTGGCACCAAATAGATTTTCAGAAACAAACTTAATGAGAATGGAGAAGTCACAAGGAACAAAGAAATACTGGTATGCAAAAGGTATGCACAAGAAGAATGTATTGACTATGGAGAAACCTTTGCACCCATTGCTAGACTGGAAGGAGTAAGAATTCTACTTGCTTATGCTGCTTTTAAAGGATTCAAAGTATACCAAATGGATGTTAAATCTGCATTTCTGAATGGAATACTAGAAGAGAAGGTATTCATTGAACAACCTGAAGGGTTTGTTGATCCTAAAAAGAGGAACATGGTTTGTAAACTACACAAAGCCTTGTATGGATTGAAACAAGCATCGAGAGCATGGTATGAAATAATTCACTCTTATCTCATTAGTATTGGATTTGTTAGAACAAGTGACAACAATAATCTATACTTAAAAGGAGATATTGATGATAAAGTTTTGATTGTTGAGATATTTGTTGATGATATCATATTTGGAGGTAATAATATGCTATGCAAGTCATTTGCTGATGAAATGAGAAAATAATTTGAAATTTCAATGTTTGGAGAGATCAAACTTTTTCTTGATCTACAGATTCTACAACATGATGAAGGAATCTACATCACACAATCCAAATACACCAGAGAAGTTATGAAGATATTGAAGATGGAGGACTCCAAACCAGCTGGAACACCTATGGAAACCGAATGCAAATTGACAAAATAAGACAAGACAACCGAGGTAAATTAGAACTTATACAGATCTATGATTGGTAAAATCATGTATGTTGTATACACTAGACCTGATATAGCACATGCAGTTGGTATAGTTGCAAGATTCTCTTCTAATCCTAAGAAATTACACATGACTGTTGTTAAAATAATTTTGAGATATCTGAAGAATACTGAAGACTATGGTTTGTGGTACAATAAAGAAGGCAAATTTGAGCTACAAGTTTATACTGATGTTGATTGGGATGGAAACATAGATGATAGAAAGAGCACTACAGGAGGAGAGTTCTTTATGGGTGACAGAATTGTCACATGGATAAGTAAAAAGAAAGGATGCATGTCTCAATCAACTACAGAAGAAGAATATGTAGTTGCTACTACAAATTTCTCTAACATTGCATGGATCAAGCAATTTCTGAAAGGTATGAATGAAGAAATTCTTGACCCAAGAATTATCTATGGTGATAATACAAGTCCTATAAACATTTCAAAGAACCCTGTGATGCATGCTAAGACAAAGAAAATATATATTAAGTATAAGGGAACAAGTACAAGAGAAATAGGTAATAATGTACAATCCAAAGAACAACTAGCAGACATATTCACAAAACCATTGTCAAAAGATACATTTGAATATCTAAGGAATATACTAGGGGTTCGTCCCTTGTCTACCGATCACTAAGATGACTAGGAGGTTGCATCAGCCTACACATTATCAGAAGATTAATCATGTTGATGCAAGCTGAGACATGGACTGCAATGACATATTAGTACATTGAAGCTACTTATCTAAGACACACACCAGAGATATTGTTGGCTACAATAGAGATGTATATTTGTTTTGGCATTGTTGTCAAAGGGAGAGATATATTCAATGAAATATTCATTAGGGAAAAGAACATCTAAAGGGAGAGAAAGATTCAAGGAAAAGAACATCAAAGGGAGAGAATTGGAGAGAGTTAAGACTACATATCTATCTAAAAAAGGGAGAAGAGATTCTACAAGAAAGGGAGAGACAGAATCAGAAGACAAAATTGCTACACCTATCCATTGAAGGGAATGAAGAAAGTGATAGCACACAGAAGAATCAAATCTAAGCTGGAAGATCTTACAGAGATTCAAATATTTGAATTGGTTATAGAACAATAAGTTTGGTATGTTATGGCATATTTCATATTATGTTGCCATCAATGCCAAAGGGAGAGATTTATTAACTATAACTGATTGAATGTTTGAAGATGATAAGTTGATGATCGTCGATCTGCAAAAGTGAATGCAAGACATTAAATCAGTTAATGTATTGTATTGTCATTGATGTCAATTTGATATGGTTTGATTATTCATACACATATTATCATAAACTTGAAGATTTGAAAATACCAAGTTTATGTGGTCGGTAAAACTTAAAAGGTCTATATACACTGAGTGACAGTGAACACCGAGAAGCTCACATTGTATACTGAGCACCGCAGTAATCGAGCAAGTGTTACTGAGAAAGAGCTAATTACTGAGCATAACTGAACCTTTTACCAAGCATAATTGGAGTTGATGACCGAGAAGAACTGAAGTTAAAGAATGACAAAATTGCTTAGCTGGAAGAGCTATATTTAGGGATTGATTGATTGATTGCTTTATTATCAACGATTAGTTAAGCTAAAGCAAAGAAGGAGATTTAAAGCACATTTTATTCACTATTATCAAGGAAAGATTTACAAAATAAAACTAAAGGAGAGATTTACGACATAAAGCAACTAGAGACAACTTTAAGAAACCCCCCGCCCCCTGAAAAGTATAAAATCATGGTGAATCACATGTTTTTTGGAGGGAAAATTTTTAATATTGATGGCGAAGTGTGTTTCAAATTATGGATATTTGGTGGTGAATTTTTTAATAACGTATACCATTTTTATAAAAATATGGCAACTACAATTTTTATTAATAGGAAAATTATTAATTTAATTGGCGAATTAGACTTCCTTATACTGATAAATTATGGTAAAATTATTTTCCAAATATTGTAATTAATTTATTCGTCATGGCAAATCTTTTTCAAAAATACATATAAACTTGGCAATTTAATACAATAGTTGTATAGTTGGTATGGAGATTTAATAATTGGAAATAATTATTAAATTTTCATGCTTCTGAGTTTTCATTCTCAAAGAATGACATGTGTAATGATTCTGGAGAGAGTTTTCAATAAAGGAGTTATCTCACCACATTCCATCTGAAGTGCACCTTCCACCGTTCATATCTTTTAATCCAATGGCTCTGATTTGATGTTGAAGTTGCATCGGGTCCATTCACTATGATGTCACAGACTCACACGTCTATTGGATTACAATATATCAATGGCCAAAGGTAAATTTTGGGCCTAGTGTTGGTCTTCGTAATTTTTATGACAAACTCTCGGCAGAATCATGCCACGTGGTATGATTGATCGTACCAATAATCCCACGATCAATCATACCATTGTCATGATTCTATCGAGAGTTTTTTGTAAAGATTATGAAGACCAACAATAGGCCCAAAATTCACCTTTGGTCATTGATATTTTGTAATCCAACGGACGTGTGAGTCTATGACCTCATTTTCTAACACCAAAAAACAAGAATTATTTTGGCAATCTTCGGTAATATTAGATAGAAATATTAATTAATGGCGATGAGTGGATGACATCAATTAAAGTAATGTCAATTAATGGTTTCTTGATGGAGCCTTTCAATTTTCAATGACAGATATGTGTGACATCATTCTCTACTCATTACCTCGATAGATTAATGCCTTAAATTTAAGGCTTAAATGAAAACATCATGTCATCTAAGGACATTGTTTTCTGACCGTTCAATGATCTTACATCAATGGTAAAGCTTCATTTCCTGCCACCATTTTGCAGCTAATGTACTTTTCTTATTGTTTAGATTATGTACCATTATATCATGTGAAGGTAAAACATTAAAAGGATTCCAGAAATTTGGTTTAAATGTTACATTTAACGAAAGGTTTTTAACGTTTCCTTTTTAAAAACCTATCAACTCGTAGCAGCAGAGCTAAAAAGAACTGTTGAACCATCGCCGAAGATTTCAAGACTGTAATTTGTGAGAGCCTTAGCCATTCTAAATTCTATCTATCTAGATTTCAAAATTTAATTTCAGGTAAGATATCTAGCCTGATGCATCTCGATTTTGTAATGTCAAAATTTTTGTTTAACTTGATTTTGAAATTTTAATTCTTGCATGTGTACAATTGGGGTTTTCTTAAATTGGGGTTTTCTTAATTAGTTAGTTATTATCTATGATTTTGTTAGTAAATATCTGTGATTGTGTGTTTTTCATTCTTTCGAAGAACAATGGGGAAAGTGAAAACTCGAGGCCAAGGGCAAGCAGATGGGAAAACTTTAATAGACTGCAGAAAACTAGTAGAAATCCCTACTTTCACTAATGAGTATCACGATGTTTATGATCCTACTATCAACGGTGAAAGGAGACTTATATCAATTAAGCATACATTATGCAGTAAAGCAACTGGGCCAAAGAGGTTTGAATTTATAAAATTTAGTCCAGAGATAGGTGCAAAAACAAATAAGTGGGATGTAGATTTGGGTTGCATGTTGTTACCCAAAGTTTTCCCTTGCCCAGAAATTGTCTTGATTTGTGCAGAAAATTATGATGAAGAAAGAACAACAATTGTGAATAAAAATAATCAGGAAGAAATTTTATCAATATCCCAGGAAGAATTTCTCAGTTTGCTAGACCTAGGGTTTGACCGAAAAAATTGTAATGCCCATATTGACCTTGGATTGCTGGCAAAGCAATATGAGGCAGTCACGCCAAACACAAAAGATTCATTTATAAAGGGTCTATTAGTTGCAGAGGCAAATTCTTCATTGGGTGAGAACCATAAGCCTCCTTATAATTTTAATATTTTTGTGCCATGGGTTCAAGGTACTATATCCTCGCTAGAATTTTGCCTGAGACTGGAAAACAATAGGGAAGTGGGTGCCAACATTCTTCAATTGATTTGGGATATCCATTGTGTCAATGAACCAGTAAGATATAATTTTGTTGGACACGTGTTTCAATCGATGAAAGAACAATTAGCATTGATTAAAAGAGGCAATTCTAAGACATTTAGGTTCACGACCTACTTGTGCTATCTTCTGTTGGCCAAGCATGCTGCAATATTAATGAGCAATGGAAAAAAGCTTGAAATTCAAAGAGGGACAGGACCGATAGGTACTCCAATATATAAATAGACACCTTAGATAAGGATGTATGATAATAGAAGGAATTACAGTAATTTTGTAGACTTCTTTTTGGCACCATTGTACAAAAAATAACAAGCACTCCAATTCCTAGATTATCCGCTTCATGTAGGGATTGCATCCAACTTGGAAGCACATTTCAATTAGTTGACTGGTACGTAATGGAAGAATATATTGTGCTAAGGTTTTATGGATTAGAACTACAACCCCACAAACTTCCAATGCATGTGAAAAATAGGGTGTTTGCAATAGAATATGTACTACAATTAGAGAGCACAGATAGAATCTTCATTGGCCAATCGAAGAAGAGCATATTCCCTTCCTTACCTTTCTCAATTGGAGGGTTAACAATTAAGAGAAAGGCATTCAAAGTGGAAAATTTTTTTATAGAAATTTTTCAATTTGATTTAGAGTGGTACTTGAAGTATGATCCACTCAACGTAATTCAAACAACGCTTGTTGCTAATAAGAACTCTACAAACTTATTTCAACATGAAAGTAAACCATTGCTAGAGAAGTTGAAAAACAAGGATAGCTGGGATGACGTTACAAAAGAAATGAAGAAAGTTTCCGCTGAGGAAAAAATTTCAGTTGAACAGTTGTCATCACAAATTATGACATCAATAAACCAAAGCATTGTACAACCTAGAATGTCCTACAATTTCTATGAAAAAGTTTCTCATCCATCAAACATAAAAATACCAAAGAAAATAGCAAAATATTATAAGAATAGAAAATAGACTCCAACAAAAATGAATGATTTTTGGAGTATGAAAAAGGATATTGGTGAACCAAAGACCAGTGCAAATATGGATGAAATAGATAAGGATATAGATTTTAACAAATTATGGAATTTGGAGCATCCTACCACGTCATATGACAATAGTGATCCAGACAACGAGGATGATAATCCACCAATTGCATTTACTCTAGGGAGTCAGAGTGGAGTCAGTGACTACCAGAAATAAGTATACAGAAAAGGGGCAATCATTATAGAAAAAATGGGTTATATAGGTGGTGGTTTGGGTCCCATAGGAGAAGGTGTGTGGAATCCAATTGTCACACAAAAAACTGATCATGGTGCAGGCCTTGGGTTTGGATTTGAAGTGGACCCATTAGATTCATCAGGAACCACTATGCCAACAAGAACATCCATTGCCACGGGTGGGATTGGGGACTCTAGTACTACTGGTTCTAGTAGTAGCATTGGTGCCAGTGGGTCTGGGTAACTTATACAATAAGCTCCCTCTCTAAAGAGGCCAATAGAATCTACACAGAATCCCATAGAAGAAGATAGTGCCAAGAAGAAAAAGGTTTCTAGATCATTGACACTCGATCCTAAAGAATTGTTTGCACTTTCAAGTTTAGAAAAACCCTCTAAAATTTTAAATCCTCAAACAAAATTAGCTAGATCAACAGGAATTGCAAGCTCTGGTTTACCTTTCAAACATTCAAATCCTTCTGCAACACCAAATTTTTGTTTCAAAGATTTCTATAATAAATTTGCAGAAACAACAACCAAGAATAAGGAAATAAAGAAGACATTGCAGACTGGTGCCCTTACTGCAGCTGTAGAGGAACAACATTCATCCAATAGGATTTTTCCAACATATGACCCAAACAGAGACATGATGGAGTTCATGGCTGTTATTCCACCAAAAAAAGATGGAAACCCACCAGAGAGTCAGATAGATCTGTCTGAATTTCAAGTTAGCACTCTCCAATTGGATTTTTCCAAAGTTAAAATGTGGACAAAATAAATGTGTCAAAGTCTACAAACCAAGTGGTCTACAGTGCACTGTAAAGCTGGAAAGAGAGAAAAGTAAGCTCGAGAAAAATAAAGAAAAGTTACAGGCAGACATTGCCAACGAAAAAGCAAAGAGGAAAGCTTCAGAGAACAGTTTGAAAAAATTACAGAAAAAGATTAAAAATTTGACCTCTACATCAGAAAATATAGAGAAAGAACATGCGGAGGCAGTAGTGAAGGAATAGGAGCAGGCAGAGCTAAAGGCACTAAGGGGAAAATTGGCATAAATTAGTAAAAAACTAGAGGAAGAAAGAGTCACTTCACAAAAGTTATTTAAAACCGTGGAGAGTAATGTTGCCTCCAACTGGCAATTGCAAAAGCAATTGGACTCTCAGGCGGATAAAGCCAATCATTGGGAACAAAAAGTAGTGGAAGAGAAAAATAATTGTGAAAAAATGGTAGAAGAACTAAAGAAGGCCAATAATACAATTCAAACTTTAACAAATACTAGTAATAATTTAGTGAAGATTACTAAAGAACACATTTGGG
>MU224385.1:40539-53917 GCA_018584345.1 Thuja plicata
GCCACTCCTTACAGGGTGATTAAATCCTCTAACAGGGTCACACCTAATAGTGTGTTATTGTAACCTTTAATAGGGTTGGCTCCTAACAGGGCTCACTTCAGAAGAGTGAAAAATAGTGACTAGTTGCTATTGGTGGTTTTTACCATATTGGGTTTCCATGTTAAATCTTGGTGTTATCTGTGTACATTTCATTTTCTTTATGGTTTATGTTTCTGCAATAAATTACTAAAGATAATCATAGTTAATATATTAATATTTTCTATGTTAACCGAGTGATAGTGAAATATCTATGTTAACCGATCAACAGTGCTAAATTTGTTAAAAACATCTAAGGGACTTGGATTTTTTTTGTGGTAACTAATTTACCCCCTCCCCCCTCCTCTAAGTTACTCAACTCATTTCCAACAATTGGTATCAGAGCTGCAAGTGCTTATAGGGAAGGTTTAAAGGCCTAAGCTAAAGATCAGAGATGTCTTACAGAAGGGAGATCCCTAAGATCAACAAGGACAACTTCACTGCATGACAAGATCTGATGAGGCTACATCTATCTACTATTGGAGATACTGGTTTTCAATTCCTGGATCACAAGTATGTAGAACCATCGAGACTTATATCTATGGATCAAATGGTGGAAATGAAGTATCATAACATAATGATAATTGATATAGCCTCTGCACTCAACTATTCTAAATTTGATGAAGTCAAGGACCACCCTACTACCTTTGATATGTGGAACAAGCTACATGATATCTATGGAGGAGATGCAAATGTAAAGAGAGCCAAAGTAGAAAGTCTCAGAGGTTAGTTTGATATGATGAAAATGAAAGAAGGAGAAACCATTACAAAATACAATGAAATAATCAAGAAAAGTGTTAGTGGAATCAGAGATTTTGGTGGAACAATTGAAGAAAAAAAGGTAGTCAGCAAGGTATTAATAACTTTACTTCCTATCTATGCAATTAGAGTTTCAGCTATTCAAGATATGAGATGCAGTAATGACATAACTCTAGATGGATTGATTGGAAGATTATAAGCTTTTGAGTTGGATAACTTTGACAATTATTCTCCTAATCCTAGCAATCTTGAGTCAACATTCAAAGCTAAATTAAACCATGGAAAGATGAAGGGAAAATAGATTGACAGTGATAGTGATGATGATTTTGATGATGAGGATTTGGAAATCATTGAAGCATTACTTGCAAGGAGAGCTGCAAAAGGAAAATGACAATACAAAGGAAGAATACCATTGATTTTATTTTCATGTGATGAGGTTGGTCACATTGCTGCTAAATGTCTGAACAAGGAAGACAAAGGTGAGAAAAAGTTCAACAAGTATAAAGGTAAGAAAGATTACAAAAGCTACAAGGACAAAGGTAAGAAATCTTGTTATATTGCTAAAGATTCTGATAGTGATGAAGATGAAGATGAAATGGTTTACATTTCTATTAAGGATGAGTCAGATAGTGAAGACAATGAAAAGACTGCACTATAGTCTCATATTAGTAAGAATGACACCTGGATAATTGATAGTGGTTGTTCTCACCACATGACTAGTGATAACACCAAATTTGAACATCTTGAACACTATGATGGTGGGAGTGTTAGTTTTGGGAATGATAAACCCTTCTATGTGAAAGGTAAAGGTTGTATTGCTCTTACTAAAAGAATCAAATGTGATAATGCTTATTAGGTTGAAGGACTAAAGCATAATCTACTAAGTGTGGCACAACTGAATAACATTGGTTTCAAGGTAGAATTCATGAATGGTAAGGCCAAGCTCCTGGATGGTAAAGGAAACCTAGTTGGAATTAGCAAGCAAACAAAAGGTAATCTATTTTATCTTGATGTACATGAGAGTTCATCTTTTATCACACAAGTAGAAGAAATTTGGTTATGGCATAAAAGGTTGTGTCATGTGAACTTTGACAACCTGATCAACAAAAGTAAGAATAGAAGAGTAAGAGGTATTCCTGTTCTAAAGAAACATGAACTAGCAATTTGAAAACAATGTCAAATTGGGGAGATGGGCATAACAAGCTTCAAGAGCAAGAACTAGAACATAGAAGAAGTCTTGGAATTGGTACATACTAACTTATTTGCACCAATTAGAACAAAAATTTACACATGTGAGAAGTACTTCATTCTTTTTTTTTATGATCATTCCAGAATGATGACTGTTATGTTTCTCAAAGAAAAATCAGAAAATTTTCAGAAGTTCAAATGGTACCTAGCCAGAGTTGAAAAAGAAATAGGAAAGAAACTTAAATGCTTAAGATCTGACAGAGGAGGAGAAATAATTTCTAATGAATTCAATGAGTTTTGCAATGAAAGAGGAATCAAATGACAAGTATCTTCCCCAGGTACACCACAGCAGAACGGTATAGCAGAAAGAAGGAATAGATCCATTATGGATTGTGCAAGAACCTTGATGATTGAGAAGGATGTTGCTACCAAATACTGGAAGGAAGCCATTAGCACTACAATTCACACCTTGAACCGAGTTCAGTTGAAGAAAGGTACTAAGAAGAGACCTTTTAAATTATGGTATGGTTATAAACCTAATGTTTGTTATTTCAAAGTATTTGGAAGTAAATGCTACTACTTGAAGGAAACAAGAAATGAAAAATTTGATGTAAAAGGTGATGAAGGTATATTCCTAGGATACTCTAGCAAAAACAAAGCATATAAATGTTTAAATATTACTACTCATAAATTCATAGAAAGTGTGCATGTAAAGGTTGATGATTTTATAGAGAGAAATGAAGAACAGAGCAGTAAAGAGCTTGAAGACTACAGAAACTTTGTGTATTATGAACTTGATACTATACCTATGACACATGCAATGGTGATTGGACAACAATCATGTCAATCACTGAATTCATCAGCACAAACCTTCTTACAACCTGTGCAACCAGTGATGCTTACTGAAGAAACCGAGTCACAAACAAAGGGAACTGAGTCTCAGGCTGAAGAAACTGAGTCACAAAAAGAGGTACCCGAGTCATAGAAAGAGGTACCCGAGTTACAGATAGATACACCCAAGTCTCAGATAGTGGAACCCGAGTATCAGACAAAAGAACATGATAGAATATTTGAGCATGGTGAACATAGTGGAGCAAGCCCAGAATCGAAGAGGAAGGATCCTATACTTGCAAAATATGTTAGAAGGCATCATGCACCTAAGAAAATAATTGGAGATCAGACAGAAGGTTTAATAACAAGGAACAAAAGAAAAGTTACATGTTTACTTAGTGAAATTGAGCCTAGAACTGTTAAAGATGCATTGAATGATGAGAACTGGATTGAAGCAATGAATAAAGAAATTGAGTAGATAGAAAAGAATAAAACCTAGACTCTTGTACCTAGACCAAAAGATAATAATGTGATTGGTACTAAGTGGGTTTTCAAAAACAAGATGAATGAAAAAGGTGAATTTTCTAGAAACAAAGCCAGATTAGTATGTAAAGGATATGCTCAAGAAGAGGGTATTGATTATGGAGAAAATTTTTCTCCTATTGCAAGACTTGAAGGAGTCAGAACTCTTCTAGCATATGTTGCACATAAATGATTCAAGGTATATCAAATGGATGTAAAATATGCATTCTTGAATGGAATTCTAGAAGAGGAAATCTATATTGAGCAACCTGAAGGCTTCGTAGATCCTAAAAAAAGGAATATGGTTTGCAAACTGCACAAAGCATTGTATGGACTGAAGCAAGCTTCGAGAGCCTGGTATGAAAGATTGCATGGTTACTTTATAAGTATTGGATTTTAGAGAACTAATGATAATAGTAGCTTGTACATCAAAGAAGAACCTCAGAACAAGATACTATTGGCATAAATATTTGTTGATGACATATTGTTTACTGGATATGATGACTTATGTAGAGCATTCTTAGAAGCTATGAGTAAGGAATTTGAGATGTCTACGTTTAGTGAAATCAAATTCTTTATTGGCTTACAATTTTATCAGATGAAGGATGGTATCTACATTACTCAGTCTAAATACATAAAAGAGATACTGAAGAAATTTGGGATGGAAGATTCTAGACTAGTTGGAACACCTATGCCTACTATGTTAGGAATAGTCCCAAGAGATAACTAAGAGGGGGGATGAATCAGTTATCTACTAGTTTTAATTCTTTTCTCCAATTAAGTATAGAATAACATAATGCATAAATAAAACAAGATAACACAGAATAGAACACCACAATTTTGGTTACGGGGAAACCAAAATAGGTAAAAAACCCAGTGGGAATTAGCACCCACAAAGAACTACACTAGAGTAAAATGATCCCTATTAGAAGATCTTACAACCCTGTTAGGAGTTTTTCTTTACAATGCAATAAGTAGAGTGACCTAGTTAAGGGTTGGATCCTGTTAGGAGTCTTTTACAAATAACCCTGTTAGGGGTGAGGGCACACTGTCCAATAGCACACTGCTAAAATGATGAAGGCTGCAACCTTCTGCAAAATAGATATACACTATATCTGATAATTGAACTGTTTGAATAGACCTGATGTCTTGATCAGTTCCAGTGAATTGTATGCACTCTCTTCTTCTTCACATAGATCTTTAACTGATGAATGAACTAGCTTTACTGTCCCAAAACAACTAGCATTCTTCTCTATTCTTTTTCTCTATTTTCTTATCATTCACACTAAGTGATCACAAATGAACTGCTATATGTATCTTCTTCAAAGGATATGATCATGTCAGCTATAAGAATCCCTTCAATACTTTTCTTGTTGTCTAAACTAAGCACGCAACATAATTAGAACCATGCAACTCAAAATGAATAGACGCATCGCTTCACATAGTCGGCTCCACCAAAATTACCCAAACGTCATACTTCAGATGAAACACATTTAGTGCCTTTGGTTAGTCATATTTGAATCATAACTAAACATGAATCTAAACACACATATCCCATAGATAGGCACAGCTGAAGAACCAATAAAATTATTGTCGGCTCTTAAAAATAATCCTCTGAAACTATGGCTGATAAATAGATCAACATAACTCAGCTGTAATTGAACATTTGAATCTGTGTGTATGAACATGGTATAATAACTATGTCTAAAACATAAAAACAACCACACAAGGCTCCAACATATCCATACTGAAAAGTGAATAAAGTACACTGTTGTATACTATATGTTTTCATCAATGACAAACATACAGTCAACTATTTGCACAAAGGAAAATCTCCAACAATCTTCCCCTTTGACATTGATGGAAACATATGATATTAAATACACCATCAATCCAAAAGTGTCTTCTTTATTTTTACAATCTTCTCAATATCCTCATCAAAGGTTCCTCTTAACTTATGTATCTCTTTTTACTGTGTTTTTATGCCTGTATACTCCCCCGGAGTATTTTCTCCCCCTTAATATATACTCCCCCTTTGACATCAATGGAAAAGGATGCCAAATACAAATAATCATAGGTACTACTCCAGAAGTAGAGTAGTCAACCACTCATCAATCACCAAGGACTAATGCATTTTCTGTGAGTTCTAATCAGACTTAGGAAAGGGAATTACTCCCAGCTTCTTCCTGAGATACTCAAAAGTATCTTTTGATAATGGTTTCATAAATATGTCTGCCAACTGATCTTTGGTTCTCACATAATCCAACTTCACTTCTCTTTCTGCAAATTTTTCTCTTAGAAAATGATATTTTATTTCTATGTTTTGTCTTTGAATGCATCACAGGGTTCTTTGACATATTAATAGTTCTAGTATTGTCACAATGAATGATAATAGGATAATTAATCTTAATTTCTAAGTCTTTAATCATCTATTTGATCCAAATAATTGTTAAACAATTCAATGCGATTGCTACATACTCAGCTTCTGTTGTTGACTAAGAAATATTGTTTTGCTTCTTGCTTGTCCAAGTAACCAACCTGTCTCAAAGAAATGCTGCTCCTCTTGAGGTACTCTTTTTGTCATCAACACAACCTTCCCAATCTGCATCTGTGTACACATGAAGTTCTGCATTTTCTAAATTACGATATCATAAACCACAGTCTATAGTTCCCTTTAAATATCTGAATATTATTTTTATTTCCATTAAGTGATTCTATTTTGGTTTAGCTACAAATCTCCCAACAATTCCAACTACATTAGAAATATCTGGTCTAGATTGAGTGAGATATATGAGTTTTCCAATCATGGACTTGTAAAGTGTTTTTTCAACTGCTATGGAGTCATCATTTTTAGAAAGCTTTCTTCCTGTTATCATAAGAGTGCTTACTGGCTTGCAATCTTCCATCTTGAATGTCTTCAATATTTCCTTCACATATTTAAAATTATTTATGAATATACCTCTATCTGTATGCTTTACATTTAATCCCAAAAAGTACTTTATAGGTCCAATCATGCTCATTTGAAATTCACTCTGCATCTCTTTGGAAAATTCTGCACTAAGCTTGTCATTACCTCCAAAAATAATGTCATCAACAAAGATAGCAACAAGTAATAATCTTTCAGGTGTTTCTCTTATGAATAAGTTGCAATCTATTGCTCCCTTTTTAAATCTAATCTCTGTCAGGTATCCATCAAGTCTCTCATATCATGCTCTTGGGGCCTGTTTAAGTCCATAGAGGGCTTTATTTAGTTTGCATACCATGTCTGGTTTGTATGATAATTTAAATCCTTCAGGTTGCTCTATGTAAACTTCTTCCTTCAAGTCGCCATTCAGAAATGCTGACTTGACATCCATCTGATATACTTTGAAGTTCTTGAATGTTGCATAAGCTAAAAAAAATTTAATGGCTTCCAGTCTACTCATAGGGGAAAATGTATCATAGTAGTCAATTCCTTCTCTCTGCGCATATCCTTTACATACCAGTCTTGCTTTGTTTTTTATCGTTGTACCATCTTCATTCATTTTGTTTCTGAATATCCACTTAGTTCCAATCACATTTTTGTCACAAGGTCTAGGGACCAATTCCCATGTGTCATTCTTAACTATCAGATCTAATTCTTCTTGCATTGAATTTTTCCAATCTTAATCATTACATGCATCTTCAACACTTAAGGTTTCAATTTGTGAAAGTAAACATACCTCTTCATCAATGGTTGAACCTTTTTCTCTAGATCTTGTCAAAACTTTACTACTCTGATCTCCAATGATATCTTCTTTTGAATGGTATCTCGATGTGTATTTTGAAATTTTAGGTGTGACACTCTCATCTGTAATCTGTGATTCTTCTTCACTTGGATCAGGGTTATTGCTTGATACATCAATACAGTCAAACATTTCTTCAATAACTATTTCTTTATTGATAGGTCTAGGTGCATATTCATAATATCTCTCTTGAATCATGAAATTCTCATCAATCTTCACATGTGCACTTTCAATTATTTTCTTCAACCTTAAATTAAAATATCTGTAATATTTTCTCTTAGTAGAGTAACCAAGAAAAATACCTTCATCGCTTCTAGCACCAAATTTACCAACACCATCATCTCTCTTGATGTAGCACTTGCTTCCAAAGATTCTAAAGTATTTTACTATAGGTACATTACCAAACCAAAGTTCATAAGGTGTTTTGTCTACACCTGGTCTTAGTTGAATTTTGTTGATAGAATAGACTGTTGTATTGACTACATCTCTCAAATAGGTGTGCGCAACTTTTCCTTAAATCATGATAGTGTGCACTGTGTCAAGTATTATCATGTTTCATCTTTCTACAATTCCATTTTGTTGAGGGGTTTTGGGTGCACTTAGTTGTCTTTTGATCCCATGTTCTTTGCAGTACTCAAGAAAATTTTCAGAGGTGAATTCTCCTCCTCTATCAGATCTCAGGCATTTAATATTTCATCCAGGCTCATTTTCAACTTTAGCTTTGAATATTTTGAATTTCTCAAAAGCTTCAGATTTATCTTTCAAGAATGCAACCCACATCATTCTGGAGAAATCATCAACAAAAAAAATGGAATACCTTTCACCATAGTATGATCTTGTTTGAGTAGGTCCGCATAAGTCTGTATGCACTAGATCTAATTTATTCTCTGCAGAGTTCTATTTGCTTCTGAATGAGGTCCTTACATGCTTTCCCATCACACATTCCTTGCACATAGTATCAACATGTCTTGCAATACTAGGAAGGTCTCTTACTTCCTTTACATTGCTTATCTTTACTATGTTGTCAAAATTGATATGAAAAAGTCTTTTGTGCCATAACCAACTGTCATCCACTTTTGCAACAAAACAACTTACTTTGGAGTTAAGCTAAAAAAAATTACCTTTGGTCTTTGAACCTGATGCTATCATGTCTCATTCTTTGTTGTTAATAATACACCTGTTGTTTTTGAATTCTAACTGATATCCTTTATCAAGCAACTGTCCAACACTTAGTAAGTTATGATGTAAACCATCAACATACAAAACATCATATGTTTTGTTCTTTCCATACAAGGTGATAGATCCTCTGCCTATGATAGGTTTGGGAGTGTTATATCCAAATCTAACCATGCCACCTTTGTACTTATGTAGATGTACAAATCTATCTTTGTCTCCTGTCATCTGATGTGAACACGCGTTGTCTATGATCCAATCTGTTCTGATGTCTTCTTGTGAAACTAAAGCCAATTCTTGTGCTTTCTTTTCATCTTTAATTTCTATTTCATCAATCATTTTTTCAATATCTTTAATTGCAACGAATCCAATTTCATCCTCTCCTAAATCATCATCAGTCACACCATCTTCAACATGATAGCATTCCTTAGTATATTTGGGCTAGTAATCTGATCTGAACTTCTTGACTCTTGTAGGACACTTGGATGCAAAATGGCCAACTTTGTTGCATGAAAAACATTTGAATGGTAGTTGTCCTTCATATTTTCCTTTACCTTTCCTTTCTTTCTTAGCAATCATAGCAATGATTTCCTCTAGTTCTGTATCCACTTCTTCTTTCTCAATATTACTAGAGATGCTCAAGGATTTCTTACCATGGACTGAGGCTTTGAAAGTTGTTTCAATTTTAGGTTCTATCTTCAATCTTGATATCTCAAATGTTGAAATTTTTCTAATCAAGGTTTCTCTTTTGAAATCTTTTGAAAATTGCATGGTTTCATCCAAGATGTTTATCTTTATCTCATAATCTATTGTCAATGTAGTCATCAGTTTGTCCATTATGTCTTCCTGTGCAATTTCTCCACCATTGTTTCTGATTCCTGAAACCGCTTCATTAATCCTCTAATTGTAAGCTCTGATGTTTTCTTCAGGTAGCATTTCTAAATTTTTGTATCTTTTCTTCCAAGTCTTTCTACGTGCATTCTTCGCTTGGATGTCTCCTTCAAACATGTCTTCTAGGTATTTCCATATAGAATATGCTTTTTCTGCCTTCTTAATCTCAGAAAATTCACTTTCAGATAAGGCACTAATTAGGGCTTCTTTGGCAATTGCATTTTGGGTGAATACTTCCTTTTTTTTATTAGTTGAGTATTCTTCTACAAGATCTTTCAAAGTAGGAACATCAATTGCATGAGTAGAAACCTCATAGATCTAAAAACCCATGCATTGTAGATGTGTTATCATTTTATTCTTCCAGTCAAGATAATTTTCTCCATCAAACTTAGGACTCTCTTTTCTGAAGTACGACATATGATTTACCTTAAGCTGTTAGGCTTTCTCTCTAAGGCACTTGGCTCTGATACCAATTGTTAGGAATAGTCCCAAGAGATAACTGAGAGGGGGGGTGAATCAGTTATCTACTATTTTTAATTATTTTCTCCAATTAAGTACAAAATAATATAATGCATAAATACAACAAGATAACATAGAATAGAACACCACAATTTTGGTTACGGGGAAACCAAAATAGATAAAAACCCCTGTGGGAATTAGCACCCACAAAGAACTGCACTAGAGTATAATGATCCCTGTTAGAAGATCTTACAACCCTGTTAGGAGTTGTTCTTTACAATAAAATAAGTACAATGACCTGGTTAAGGGTCGGACCCTGTTAGGAGTCTTTTACAAATAACCCTGTTAGGGGTGAGGACACACTGTCCAATAGCACACTGCTAAAATGATGAAGGTTGTAACCTTCTGCAAAACATATATACACTATATATAATAATTGAACTATTTAAATAGACCTGATGTCTTGATCAGTTCCAGTGAATTGTATGCACTCTCTGCTTCTTCACATAGATCTTTAACTGATGAATGAACTAGCTTTACTGTCCCAAAACAACTAGCATTCTAGTCTATTCTTTTTCTCTATTTTCTTATCATTCACACTAAGTGATCACAAATGAACTGCTATATTTATCTTCTTCAAAGGATATGATCACATCGGTTGTATGAATCCCTTCAATACTTTTCTTGTTGGCTAAACTAAGCATGCAATATAATTAGAACCGCGCAACTCAAAATGAATAGATGTATCATTTCACATAGTTGGCTCCACCAAAAATACCCAAATGTCATACTTCGGATGAAACATGTTTAACACCTTTGGTTAATCATCTTTGACTCATAACTAAATATGAATCTGAACACGCATATCCCATAGATAGGCGCAATTGAAGAATCAATAAAATTACTGTCGGCTCTTAAAAACAATCCTCTGAAACTGTGGCTGGTAAATAAATCAACATAACTCAACTATAACTGAACTTCTGAATCTGCATGTATGAAAATGGTATAATAACTATGTCTGAAACATAAAAAAAACCGTGCAAGGCTCCAACATATCCATACTGAAAAGTGAATAAAGTATATTGTTGTATACTATATGTTGTCATCAATGACAAACATACATTCAACTATTTGCACAAAGGCAAATCTCAAACATACTGGACATAAGCTATCTAAGGATGATGTTTCAAAGGAGGTAAATCAGACTACATATAGATCCATGATTAGCAAACTTCAATATGTTGTTCACACTAGACCTAATATTGCATTAGCAGTCGGTATTGTTGCAAGTTTTTCAGCTAATCCTAGAGGGAATCACTTGATGACTATCAAAAGGATTCTGAGATATCTTAAGGGTACTAAAGATTATGGATTATGGTATAAGAAAGGAGGAAACTTTGATTTGAAGACTTTTACTGATGTTGATTGGGCAGGAAGTGTTGATGATAGATAGAAAGAACACAAGTGGTGGAGCACTATTTCTTGGAAAGAGGTTAGTCTCCTGGACAAGAAAGAAACAGAACTGCATTTCTCAATCTACAGCAGAAGCAGAATATGTTACTGCAATAGTAAATTGTTCAAACATCATATGGTTCAAATAGCTATTGTCAGGTATGAAGATGGTAATCACAAAACCTATCATTATCTATTGCAACAACACCAATACTATTAACATTTCAAAGAACCCTGTGATGCATACTAAAACTAAACATATTGCAATAAAGTATCATTTCTTGAGGGAATTGGTTTAGGACAAGGAAGTAAGATTGGAATATGTGAATACTAAAGAACAAATTGCAGACATATTTGTTAGAGTAATAGTCCTTTGAGTTATTAATTAAATCATTTCGATCTAATTACTAACTCACCTATTCACTCTAGTTTGCTTTAGCTAACCTTAGGATTTCCCTTTTAGGGTTTCATGATTCCTTTATAAGGATTCACCTCTTTTGTTTTAGATACAGAGTTTTTCATCATCACATTGTAATCTAGAAACATATCATTAATATATTTTTTTCTTGAGCACATGATGTCTCCTCTGGCTTTTTGGCCGCCATAGTTTCTTTCTGTCTTCTGTCTTTGCTTCTTCCATGTGACAAGTTTGCATGCAGGTGTTCTTGGGAGATTAGCTTTCAGCCTAATCTAACATGGTATTAGATCTTTGCTACTGCGGCTTGTTCGAGTTCTATTGAAGCAAGCTCTTCGCATCTCGAGGGTTTGAAGTTGTCAGATCATTTTTTGATATTGTTTATTGGTTCTGGGGGGTCTCTATTTTTTGGGGCATTTTGGACCAAAACCGACCTCACGGTTGAGTCTGAAAGGCCCAAAAACTTTATAATGCATATAAAACACGTCCGATTTGGACACTGGAGCGTCTAGGAGAAATTTTTTTGGCCCTCTATGGTCGTACAGGCACGGTTTTTGAGAAAAATTTAAAAAAAAATCATTTTTTTATGATTTTTTATGCGTTTGAAAATGGAGCAGTGTTTTTTTTTATAGCGCCGCCGCCGCACCACCGCGGCCCAGCCTGCGCACCGTGCTGCCACCGCTCTACCGGCCGGTGCCCAGTCCAAACTCTGCGGGCTCCACCCTTCTTCGCCGCTCCGCCACTTCGCAGCCCAGCCCCGCTGGCGTCTCCCGGCCCCCACCACCTCCCAGACCCCGCTCTGCCCTGCTCCGCTGGCAACGCCACCGACACCACACCGCTCCGTCGCACCGCTCCACTCGGCGGCCCTTTTAAGCCCCGCGGGCCCCTTTTAGCACTGTGGCCGGTCATATTGATGACCAGGAGCTCCAGATTTATCCCCTACATGCGCCATGCGCCCAGGGGCCCAATTGTTTTAGCCACAGGGGCTTAAAGCCTATTTTTGGTGCCCTTTTGACCCCCTGGCACTATTTTCTCTCTATCTTGAGCATACGGGAGTATTTTTCCAACTTCCATATACCGTCATGTTGGTAAACAGATTTGTCCTTTCTTATACCTTATGGCAATATGACTCTTGATGCCCGAATGATGAACAAAATCTGCTTACAACAGTTGAAAAGCCATCTTCTGATTACTAGCTTCTCTCTAAATTGGTAGGTACAGCTCCCTATGTGAATGATTTTCAAAGAATTATGTCTGATTCCTAAATCTAATTCAGGTATGCTCTTAACCTGAGAGCAGAAGAGGCAAACCAAACTAAGACTAGCTAGAACTTAGGTCAGGCAGGAAAAAGCATTCTTAATCTAAAACTAAGCAATAAGGCTCACAAATCATATGAGTTTTTATGCTCAGCAACTACCTACATAAGAGATAAATGCAATGATAAAGACTTCTAATGAATCCTTCTCCGAATGTCCCACAGCACATCCTACTGAGGTTCATTCACATCCTCAAAACAAAGGAATGAAACATCCTTTCCTTCCTACTGCAATTCAGATTAAGAAAAAGACTCATACATTAACAAACTCTACCTAGCTCTTCCCTGAGTATCCCACAACACATCCTACTGAGGTTTACTCACATCCTCGCCACCAAAGAATGAAACATCCTTCCTTTCTTAATGCAACTTAGACTAAAAGAAAGAACCATCTAACTAACTGGAATAGAAAATAATTGACATAAAACACCTTCAATTGTCTCTACAACCTCAAGCATTCCACACCAAAAATTTGCCGACCTTTCATTAATCTTTGAATTTCATACATATAGAGCCAGGGGATGACCGTTACAA
>MU224385.1:66182-94223 GCA_018584345.1 Thuja plicata
TATATATATAAGGTCAAGTTTGGATTGAATAGGGAGAAAGCGTATGGTGATGTAGAATTGCATGTGAAGTGTGATATGAAGAGTGAAGGTGAAATCAGATGGGATTCTGATTAAAGACAGAATATAGAGGACTGCAATAGAATATCCGATCAGTAAGGATCAAATATTTAATCCAGAACAGAGATCTGAATCAGCAAAGACAGTTGCTTATCAAAATAGGTTAAACCATTGTTACTTTCTAACAATTGTAGCAGTGATCAAAATCTCTTAACAGGGTAGACTTAATAGTCTTTTGTAAATTCTCTCACAAGGTGACATTTCTACATTGAAGTGCTTGAAGACCTCTCACAAGGCCACTCCTTACAGGGTGATTAAATCCTCTAACAGGGTCACACCTAACAGTGTGTTATTGTAACCTTTAACAGGGTAATTTTCTCCTAATAGGGCTCACTTCAAA
This sequence comes from Thuja plicata, assembly GCA_018584345.1. NCBI lineage: Eukaryota > Viridiplantae > Streptophyta > Pinopsida > Cupressales > Cupressaceae > Thuja > Thuja plicata. The sequence goes on from MU224385.1 coordinate 66,640, forward strand.
AGAGTGAAAAATAGTGACTAGTTGCTATTGGTGGTTTTCCCCATATTGGGTTTCCATGTTAAATCTTGGTGTTATCTGTGTACATTTCGTTTGCTTTATGGTTTATGTTTCTGTAATTAATTACTAAAGATAATCATAGTTAATATCTTAAGATTTGCTATGTTAACCGAGTGACAGTGAAATATCTATGTTAACCGAGCATCAATGTTAAATTCGTTTAAGGACTTGGATTTGTTTTTGTGGTAACTGATTCACCCCTCCCCTCTCAGTTACTCAACTCATTTCCAACAACAAACTATAGTAATGATACTCTTTGTTCTCAAATTTTAATGATGAAACATAATACATTCTTGCTTTTCTAAAATGAACATTGAATGATAGGATATAGTAGTTAATAAGTTCAAAAAATACCTACTGATTGCTACTGCTAATTTATCATAAATTTCCTAAATTTGCCAATTCATCTCTACATCGTCGTCGTCGTCATCTAATTCTGGTATTCCAGTTCCTTCATTGTTCTCTTCATTTTCATTTGTGTCTTCTTCACTCTGACCTCCACTTCTATGAATCCCACTTCCATCGCCACCTGTAGTTGTCCCACTCGGAGATGGAGATTGGTTAATGGTGTTTCCCAACCCTCTTCTTTTGCATCTTTTCTTCCAGATTTCTATTGCTTTTTGATAAGGAAAAGTATTGACATCATACCTAGATGTGTAGACCCTCAAGCATGTTTCCAAATTCTTGTCTAGTTTGTTTCTTAGCTTTGATTTCAGGAATCCCAAAGCACTGAAAACTCTCTCATCCTCCACCAAAGCCAATATCATGGTTTGACATAGATCAGTAAGCTTGAAGAACTCTTAAATTTCATTACGCAACATCGTGCTTTGTTTTAGTTCATTCCAAAGCCTTGTTGTTGAGCCCTCTTCATGTGGGTTATGCGTTAATTGATATTAATTCTTTATAGTCCTTGCAAAAGTGCCTGATTATTGTCTAAGAAGACCCTAATCTAAAATTCTATTGATAGTCACTCCATTGAATTCTATAGATTTACAAAATTCCTTTATCAAAGTCAACAGCTTATTACGATAATCTTCCTTAGAGTTTAAGCGCCAATATTGAGGAAACACAATTGCCATGGCCTCAAGCAGTTCTTCATATAGGAATCGAGATCTTATTCCAGGGGAAACTTTATAGGCTATGTCCCTTGCATTAGCTTCTATAGACTCGATGATCTTGGTAAACTCTTCCCTTGTAACTCTTGTAGCTCGCTTCTTTGGGGCACCATAGTACATCGGTATCTGAAATCCCCTTACACAAACACATAAATCTCCATTTTCAATGATCTTTAAATAATTATCAGGATTGTCCAAATCTGTTAGTTTCTGCCAGTGATGAAATTTTTCATCTGATAAATTTGGGTCATTTTCATAGAGATTATTGAGGGCTTGGTATGACATTTTACGCAAATGATCATATTCTATAATATACATGGCTCTTTGCTGGGTTTTTTAAATAATGAACGTCATTTCTTCTAGCATGGGAAGAAGAGATGCTAAAGTCAAAAGTGTCTCTATATTGCTTAACCTTCGAAGCAGGTCGCCACATCTCTGATTTTCTACATTGTCGCGATTTTCATACATAAGTCTAATCAAACATTGATATTCGGAAAAAAATCGATGCACTGATCCATCCAAAGAGATCCATCCAGTATCAACATCTTTTAGAATCTTGTTTCCATTGGTAATTCCATCAGCAAAGTGCTAAAATTCCCAAAAACATTTGGGACTTCGACAAAAATATGAGTACAACTCTCTTACTGAATCTTCAACCTTGTTTACTAAAGGAAACTTCTTCACAACTCTAAAAGCAAGATTCATCATGTGGGCCATAGAGTGAATGCCAACAACATATGGTGAACAAGAAGCCTACATCTTTGTGCAAAGACTATTTCTTTGACCTTGCATTACTGAAGCTCCATCCGCTCCAACACAGATCAACTTCTTCGCTATTGTCAATTCATCCATAGCTCGATATTCAATTAAATGTCTCTTTACTAATTGAAATAAACTTTCCAATGTTGCATTGTCCCTCAATTTTGCAATAGTTAGTAGATGTGGTTGGCGGACATTATTCTGTACAGTATAAACATGCATGCATACCCATGATGTATTATCTATTATCGTAACTTTATCTAAGGACAATGCAATAAAGGTTGACTCTTTTATTTTTCTTTGTACATCCTCTATTTGAACCTGGGCAATACAACTTGCCATCCTCATCCACTATTTATTGACCAATGAGTGATAGGATAGTTAGGAACTTTCAGAAAGTGTAACAAACCACTCATTTCTAGATAGTCTGTCATTGGACGCCCTCTGCTCAAAACATGGAAAACATTACTTAATTGAACAACTTTTCCACGTTCTTCTGCTTCACTTGCTTTTGCAAAAATAGCATTAATAGAACCTTGAACTTCACCAGGCTTCATCTTAAATTTCTAAAACAAATAATATTCCTCAGCATTCCTTTTATGGTGACATTGCTCCTTTGTTTTATATCTTGCCACTTTTATTTCCTTTCAATCTATAGTTGAGGTTTTGTAAACCTTACCAACATGTTTCTCTGTGGTGTCTAGTTTAAGCTGCAACTGCTTTTCCTTTTTATACTTCCAACTACAAATCGTACATCTACATTCTACTAGCAGCTCACCTATAATTGGATTGTCCATGAGTTCAATGAATAGATACTTTGCTGCCCAATCAAATTTAAATCTCTTGGACATTTCCCATTGATGATCAATTTTTTCTTTTGATTTTCCTCTTTCTTTAGTGTTACTGTTAATTGAACCATCATCATCACCGAAGTGATCGATTCATCCTGGTACTGGTTATTTACTTGAAATTCATCTTCAAGGTTATCTGAACATCAGAGATATCAGGTTCTGCAACTTCGTCACCAAATTTATTTGGTTCTCCAATTTTTTGAATAGACTCCTGTGTAAGTTGAGAACCTTGAAGTTGTACAGGTTCCTTTGATGATGTACCTTCCTCACTTTGACCAACACCATTGTGTCTGCCCCCGCCAAAGTATGAAGATATATTCCTACATTTCGTTGGCCTCTCTTGGACATCTCCACCTTCAATAGTCCTCTTCTTGTTTAACTTTGATTGTGACATCTCCAACAAATTAAGGTTGCAATAAAATTTTACTTGAATAAGATACTACGGACTCGTAGTCATTCCAGTTCGCTACCGATCGCAATTGTGAGCTCGGAATCAACTGAATTTTTGTACTACTAAATCTCTTGAAACTATCCTTATATACAAATGCTTATTTCGTATTTTGGTGAAGGGGACAACAATTGCATATGATAACAACTAATATTTGGCGAACCCCGCGTAATTTCAAGTAATTAACTAGGTGAATAGTGTGGGAATTTGGGACACGATTATTCATGATGCATGGCGAATTGGGTCCTAGTGCAAATAAAACTTTCACTTGGGACAATGGGCCTTTGGCGAATGGTAATCCTCAATAAATACACCCTTCCTTAATTCGTGACAAATAATAGTAAAATATACAATAGAGAAATGGGCGAACAACCCGACTACCGTAGTGAAATTATGTGCAAATAGTGGCGAAGAACCGGACCACTATACATGTCTTTTATAAAATCTGGGTGAACTAGTCAACCAATATACTAAGCATTTTTTTGCCAATTTCTATACGCCCGATGGGACATACTCGCCAATTGGCGAATAATCGCCACTAAAAAAATCCCTGAAAGTAACGCATGACGATTTTTACGGATCAAGAAGTGATATACAACAAAAACAAGGAGATTGAGCAGCTAATCATGTCTATATAAAGAGACAAGGAATTCATTATCAAAGAGAAGAATGATGAATATATTCTGGTGATGATAGAATTCTTCATGCATATTTGATCATACAGGCTGAAGAATAGAGCCAAGGAATTATGCAGACACCAAGCAACAGAGGACAAAGCATTCACCGAGCAGAACAAAGAAATAGAGCAAAGGAACTGAAGTGTATATTGATCAGAGATTTATTATTGGACTAACAATAGATCTGAATATTTGCAAATCAAAGTTGTATTTTGAACAGATCATTTACTGTATCAGTTTAACCATTGATTCAGAAAATCCCTTAACCAAGTGGGATTTAACAGTCCTTATTGTATTGAGATACTCAAGAGTATCAAAAGTTTTCTTGTTTACAGCATAGTGAGTGCTAAGTCAAAAGACAAACTATTGGTTTTAAATCCTCTAACAAGGTCGCACTTAACTATGTGTATTGTAACTTTTAACAGGGTTGGCCCTTCACCGAGCTCACTTCAGAAGAGTAAAATTATTTTGGGTTACCGGTGCCAGGTGGTTTTTCCCATATTGGGTTTCCACATTAAAATCTATGTCAAATGTGTATATTTTTCATTGCATTGATATTTTCCTTTACACATTATTGAAACTGATTGGTCGGTTAACTCTAAGTTTATTTGTTGCTACTCGATAAAGTCTAGAAAAGATAAACAATATATCTTACCGAGTAGTTTATATTTGTTAGAATTATTTATGGCATACATCTTGATGATTGGGGACTGTAAGATAACTGAGGGTATTACATTTGAGATATAAGTTTTTTGGTTGAATTTTTGGAATTATCATTAAGGCCAGTGATTCACCCCCCCTCCTCCCCCTCTTAGTTATTCTAAGAATCAGACCCTTTAAATGTGTATTTTGTAACATGCATGAAGAGACACCTAATCATCTTCTCCTTTAGATCGTAATTTTTATTTTCAATGTTGGTGGTTTTTAACTTAGAAACTTGGATGTAGTTTTCCCCTCCTTGAGACTCTTCATGAACTTTTTCAAAGTTGGTTCTATAGAAGGAAAAAAATCAGTATTCTCCAGTATTTGGTAGATTTTCCCCTCAGCCCTAATTGGGAAGTTTGGAAGAAAGAAACAAACATATATTTTAGGACAAAGAAGAATTTGTTCAGAGGTGTGCCATCGTATAAAGAACTCCCTTTCTGAGTTGGTCAGTACTGCTGCAACACATATCAATGTGGCCAAAGTTTCTTTTTTTCACGTTGACTATAAGATTCAGGCTAATTGGCCTTATATCAATTTTTGTCCCCTTAATGGGCCTTGTTGGGTTAATCCAAATGAAAAAGTGGTCTACCCAGAGTTGGGGTGGACAAAAATTAAATTTGATGGTACCTCTAAATGCAACCAGGGATTATCGAGGACTGGATGTGTTTCCTAGGATTCGAACAACAATATCCTTGCAATTGAAGCAGTTGGTCTGAGTAGTACAACAAATAATGAAGCCAAAGCCATGGAATCTCTACGGGCAGTTCAAATGGCCAAGAAGCTCTTAGTTTTTGAACTCCATTTAGAAGGTGATTCGTTGATAATTATTAATGGTCTACTAGAGGTTGACTCTGACATGTAAGATCAACAAAATCATAATTGTTGTTAGAATTTTTTTAAATGAGGTTGAAGCTTTTAAATTATCCCATGTTAAAAGAGATGGTAACTTGGTGGCATACACCTCTATTGTAGGGGTGAAATTAAATTAAAACCAATAGATAAAGAATTGAGATGGTTTTTGTAACATCTTGTTGGAGGACATCATAGACACATAGGCACGTACATTGGTTCATAAGGTGATGTCCAATCTCATGCATGCAAATTAATGAATATGAGGCTGATGAAATCAACATTTTCCTTTAATGATTTTCCCTCACATTTTTTTGTCTATATGGCATTTGGTTGTGATATTTGTGCATTTGGTGGGTATTTTTATAGTGCTCTTTGGAATTCGTGACTCTTTCCTATCGTAGGTGTGGCATTTTTATTGAGGGGGTTTTTCTGTTTCTTCCTACATTAGGTGGAGTTTACATGGAGGCCAATTTCACTCTAGTCACTTGCAAGAAACAACTTACTTTTCTTGGCCCAATATGTGAGAAGAGGCTGCAAAACATTTTCATGATTGACGATCCCTTATTTTCCCAGATTGTGGAATTAGTGTTGGAAGAGTATTTAATTTCTCAATATTGCAATAGGACCAACATTGATATTGTTTCACAGCTTCTGGCATGTGCTTTGGAACTTGGTTCAAAAGAGGAGGTGGAATGGGCTATGTGCACTTGTCCGTAGAGGAGGAATACTTGCATGACATGAAATCATTAATGGCTATTGCTCGTCTAAGTTTTGGGGTTGTAATTGAGGAAGGGGAGTGGCTTCATGTTGATGAATTTACATCACTTAAGCACCCTTTCCTTCTTTGGAGTGCAATGTCTAACAAAGAGGAGCAGTGGAAGTAGGCACAAATCTGTTGGGTGTTGCTTCTTGAGTTTCTCAGTGAACAAGAGAAGATGAAGAAGGTGGAATTGAATGCACGTGTGAAGGTTGCGATGGAGAAGAAGACTATGATAGAGAAGAGGTCCCAAACCAAGAAGCGCTCTCAACCAGTGGTCTTGGTACATGAGGCCAAGGAGGGAAAAAAATTATAGCTAATAAGTAGCTTAGGGTTCTTCAAGCTTTTTTGTTGTTTTTGTTTATATGGTCTAGGAGTAGGGTTTGTAGATAAACTGTGTTTTCACATATTGGTCTTGTTCTGGTTTTTGCTCTATCCGACTACCAGGGTGTTGGTCTAATGTATGTAGTATTCTCCCTCTAGTTGGTTTTAGTGGTTTAGATTTATATTGTTGATGTATGGTCGTTTACTTTTGGTTTAAGTGTGGGGGTCAAAGTTTTTGGTGTCCTCTTAAGTTGGAGTTGTTAGTTTGTGTCCTCATGCAAATAGTGGATGGTTTGTAATTGCCTTTACTTTTATTAATAAAAATAATATTGGTGTCATTTAATTATATAATATTTAGCTTTTATTGTAAATATCAAGCAATATTTAATACAAATTTTTAATAATTTGACAATTATCATAAAGAAATATTTTAATGTATGAATATTTGATTACTTGATCATAATAGACCAATACGCAATACATGAAAACTTGTAATTATAATGTTATATTAAAGACAAATGAATTCATTAACAACTGAAATAAATAAATCTTTATAAAAACATTCGAACCAGCCCCATCTTTCTGCAAGTCTGTGCCAATAATTCACACACAAGGGGGGGCATGTTGTGGCTAACGCTCAGATCCATCTTACCTCTGGTGGTTGTGATGAGAAACTTACTAGAGTGTCTTTTACGAGTCCTCATTTGTAAGATTGTGAATGGTGAAGATGGATTGTGTAAATAATATGCTCACTTAAACAAGTATTGTTATCATAGTACATGAACAAATATTATCCTTATGTTTACAACTATTAGTTAGGATATACACTTTTAATTAATCAACAGATGGATGCACGCTTCTTTGTTAGGGTTTCAACCCCATCTTTCTGCAAGTCTGCACCAACAATTCACATGCAAGGGGGGGGGAGGGNGGATCCATCTTACCTCTGCTAGTTGTGATGAGAAACTTACTAGGGCATCTTTTGCGAGTCCTCATTTGTAAGATTGTGAATGGTGAAGATGGATTGTGTAAATAATATGCTCACTTAAACAAGTATTGTTATCATAGTGAACAAATACTATCCTTATGTTTACAACTATTAGTTAGGATATACACTTTTAGTTAATCAACAGATGGATGCACGCTTCTCTGTTAGGGTTTCAACCCCATCTTTCTACAAGTCTGCACCAACAATTCACACGCAAGGGGGTGTGTTGTGGCTAACCCTCGGATCCATCTTACCTCTGTTGGTTGTGATGAGAAACTTACTGGGGTGTCTTTTGCGGGTCCTCATTTGTAGCATTGTGAATGGTGAAGATGGATTGTGTAAATAATATGCTCACTTAAACAAGAATTGTTATTATAGTGAATAAATATTATTCTTATGTTTACAACTATTAGTTAGGATGGCATGTAACAATTCTATATGCATTAAACTATTTTATATCAATAATTTATCTTATTACAAATATAAAAAGTGAGATTGTCAAATTTTTAGTGTATAACTATTGGTTCATTCTTGTTGCATATAAGTTATATTTTATATAATAATGTTATTATTATAACAACGTACTATTTTTTCATGTTCAATTATTAGTCCTTTTTATTAGATATAAAAATTAAAGATAATAAATATTTATAATTATTAATAGATATTTGATCATTTAAATGGTATATATGTTATATATGTATTTTACATAGAAACATATAATAGCAAATTATATTTTTTTCAACTATTTAGACTTTTAAGTTTTTAAACAAAAATTCTTTTCACTTGAAAATTTTGTTTACTAATCCCTAGGCTATAGTTTGTAGGAGAAGTTCAAGAGGTTTAATAAGAGCTTGTCTTATTCAGAGCTTGTATACGTATTTTTTGTAAATGTACTACAATTAATATACAGGGTAGGATTAGCCTTCCCGATCTAATCATTTACTTTTAACAACTACAAAATATATTAAACCATTTTTCCTGCCCGCATGGAAACATCCATGCTTTCTTCATATATTGGCTCAGATCCTTCTTAGTCATATATATATCAAATCGCTTTCACAGACAGAAATTTTTGTGATTTTAACTTACTACCAGTTGTAAGCATGAATTTTACGAAGTAAATTCATGTATTTAACCCACAGCTCGTTGCTATGGAGCCGTTCGTCAAAACTTCCATATTCGTGGCGATGTTTCCCGAACCTGATCTGAAATTTCCATCCAGAAACTGCTTTGGATTAAGATCCTACTTCTTATTGTGTTCAGTTTTTCAATTCCAATTTGTGTATTTTTACGGAAGTATCGATAAATCCTTTAACCCTTAACTCCGTACGGTAGATCTTAACGAATCGGCACACATCGATGATCAGGCGAAAATAAAATCACTCAAAAGATGATTCCGTTTAACTCTGCGGACACGGTTAAAGCCTGTGACTCCGATCTGTTCCAATATAGCATCGTTTGTTACAATTCACAGTGCCCCCGACACGTCTTTCATTTTTTATTAGTTCTCCCCTCTTAAAATTTCAAATACTAAATTTTCCTCTTAAAATTTTAACATTTTCTTTCAACCAGAGTCAAAATCACAGACCAAGCGCACGAAAGAAGGCTCCGCTAGGCCAAAGAGGCCGCGCAGGCCTCCGCCTCCGCGAACAAAACACATATTATTGTTATTATCAGGTTTCAGACCCGCTCGCAAGCGCACCCGCAAAAGCAGGGTCTTACACACAAAAACATTAAGCACAGACAATTTACTTATCTGTGCTACTGAATTTATTTATATGTGGAACAAATAAATTCTGAAATCTCTGAACTTAGGTGAAAATACTGTGAATTTATCCTTGAAGACTTCAAAGATCACTGAAAACACTGTGAATTTATCTTTGAAGCCTTCAAATGATCACTGAAAAAACTGTTAATTTATCTATGGAGCCTTTAAAGATGACCGGAATATCAACGCCGGAGCAGAACGCCGCTGCGTCGCAGATCATCCGCTGCAAAAAAAACATGGTAACGAGGTTATCTACAAAAAAAGATTCCATGAAAGAAAAAATTAAAAACAAAAAACAACACAAACGTTGAAGCGAAGCAATGTGCTAAGCTTGTGCCCTAACCCTAGTATTTAAAGAATCTTTCGGAGAAATCGACGGTCGACAGACGAAGCCGACAAAAAAAGATGCCCTAATCCGACGGTGAGAAATGTTATGTTATTTTTCAATGGCATACGATGTAGAATGTCAATACGTATAGATTCCGTATGCCGTCCCACGTGAATGACAAGTACGTGAACGGTCGTGATTCGTGAGGGTACAAGATTATCAATTCTCACCTCCCGATTAAAGAGAGACAGCTGTAAAGGAGAAAATTGCCTTGCTTACGTCATTGCATTGTGAAGGTTTACAATAATTTCGCTTTCTTACGTTTCTCAGAAGTGGCGTTGTCTTTGCCATTGTGTGTACGTTAGGGAGTTGTCCACGTTATTATTAAACACCATTCATTACTATTATTTATATATTTTATTTTTGTACTATAAGGGCAAACGTTAATGTTAATGTTTGTAGCTTGAGTATGATCATTTAGAATACATATAATATTTTGATATATATATATTTTTTGAGAATAGTTCGGCACGATCTTAGCCTAATTTCTTATCAGATGTCTTCACGAGATTTGAATCCTGGTGGGCTCAATGAAAACCATTGAACTTCACCAGTCGACCAATTCACAATTGACATATATATATATATATATATAATGCAAATTTATATTATTCTAATATATGATTGATTAATGAAACATTAACAATTATAATGAATAGAGATGTCCTATGAAGGGACATGTCTCTCCTAGCCTCTTTCTCAATATAAATGAGAAGAGAGATTGTTGCATTTGGAAAACATATACAATATATAATCTAGGTTGTGATATTACATTTGCAGCAATCATGACTTATTTGAAACATGGTATCAGAGCACGTTCCCTACATGCTTGTAAGATTTCAATAATGAAAAGGATACCGCAGAGATGTCATTTCATAATGAAAAAGTTCTTGAAGCTTTCATGATCGGCAGACATAAAATGACATATCTAGTGACTCCCATATTCGCTCAAAATGTATTTGAACAAGTACTCGGACATGCGATTGTCTTTGGAGTAACAAATTATTTGAGAAACACACCACACAGTGCATTGGAATATTATTATCGAAGCTTACATATTTCATCGTTGGAGATATTGTAAGCGATCTATATCTTTGGCATATGTATTCCTTATTGATAATAATGTTCGGTACTGGTTAAATATATGTTGCTGGCAAAATTTTTAAAAAAAATGATTGAAGATTAATATTTAAGGTTGTGAACTATATGGTTATCGCATAACTAATCTATAGGACTTATACTTGCCACTATTACAAATAAGCAAATGAGTGAAATCCAAGTTGGGCAAGGTATATCTACGATGATTGGGAGAATTCACCCCGTTCAAGATTGTCTGCATACTTGCACCCAAAAAGGAGGTGCAAGGATACACCGATAGGTTTCTATTTGAAAGTATAAATGAATATTTAGATAATAAAAGGAAGTGTATAAAAGTGACGATCTACAAACATTTAGCATTGTAAAAGGAACTATTGTACATAGTAACATCCATTTTGGATGAAGTAAAATTACAATAGTGTCCTATTGTATTTTTTGTAGGTCGTCCTAATAAAACGTAGCATTGAAATGCATGGAAACAAAAAAAAATGTTGTATTTTTAAATATAAATATGTTTTGGTTCCTCTTCTTGATCAGCAAGTGTGAACCTATATAAGAGAAAATGCTATAATTGATAAGGAACAAAAAATGCATACCACCTATAGATGTAATACTTAGATCAAGTTTGTGAAAAATAATATATTATATTACTAATATTTTTTAATTAAATATATTCACTTACTGTAATTGATGTTATGGAAGGATTTCTACTAATAGATTTCTATTTGCTTTTACTATAGATTTACTTTTCATTATCATTATGAGTGTCACCCATAAATTTAACACAAGTAGTTGGATTGTGCATCATATAATATTGGGTTAGCCACTAAAAGAAGATCGGTAAAGTTCTTGGTGAGATTAAATTAAGAAAGAAGAGGCTTCTTAAACCACATTATTGTTGCAGTTAATGAAGACGGATGCAAATATTTTTTTAAATAGTGCTTATATGTGAATGTAAAAAGTATTGTTGAGTACTGGAATTGCACCCTCCTCGGTTTCTTGCTTTGAAAGCTAAACTTGAGGATTCCATGACAACATGGAAATACTCCTAGGTGGTGGGATTTCCTATTGGATGGAGTGAATCTCCGGATTCTAGGTCGGTTCCTTCTTGATAAATCACCTTTATAAACCTTGAACCAAAAGGGGAAACTTGGATGAAGAAAAGGGAGAAGAGATGGAGAAGGGAAAAACTTAAACAATTTACTCTATTAGGTGATACACCAAGGGTGATGAAAAGGAAATACAACGCCAATCACATAAAAGCTCTTGAAAGAAGATTAATAGAGAAAAATGACATAAATTTGATGATTGGACAACTCATGTATCAATGTTTCATAAGGAGCGTTCAGAGTTTCTTTCAAGTATAGTCTAGGAGGATGAGAAAATCTTCACACTTAACTAGATAAGGGAGAAACTCAAAGAAACCACAGCTTATAACCTACATAATGATAAATTCCATCCATTCAAAGATGTTAACAGAGACATGAACTTGTATGATTCAAAGGATAATACCTTACAAGTAGATATCAGATCCAAAACTGCATACAATGAAGCAAATTCAAAGAAGGTCTAAAAAAAACTATGATTTTTATTCAATGCTAAAAAGTAAGTGTTGGATTAGGCTGAAAGCTAATCTCCCAAGAACACCTGCATGCAAACCTGTCACATGGAAGAAGCAAAGACAGAAGACAGAAAGAAACTATGGCGGCCAAAAAATCAAAGGAGACATCATGTGCTCAAGAAAACAATATATTAATGATATATTTCTAGATTACAATGTGATGATCAAAAACTCCGTATCTAAAACAAAAGAGGTGAATCCTTATAAAGGAATCACGAAACCCTAAAAGGGAAACCCTAAAGTTAGCTAAAGCAAACTAGAGTGAATAGGTGAGTTAGTAATTAGATCGAAATGATTTAATTAATAACTCAAAGGACTATTACTCTAACACCCCCCCCTTAAGATAAGCTTAGGGAGAAGCAAAACCTAGGAAACTACTGTAGAAAGCAGGAAAGATGGGTCCCGGCAACAAGGCCTGATAAGGTACCCAAGTACAAGAAATAAACTAGATGAAGGAAACTGAGCCTTCAATCTAGGGAAAGTCCCAAAGAGAGGAACAAGAAAGAGCAAGAAGCATCTCCAAAGCATGAAGTTGTAAACTATGTCAGAAGAAACTGCTAGAACCCCCACTGAAGTGCATGACCAGGTAGAGAAGACAAAGTCTGAAGAGCTGATCAATCGAACCAAGGAAGCAATAGAACCAACAGGTGAACCCCCCCATAATGCTGAATAGGGAGAGGTGACAGTAACACTGAAATGCAATGCCAGAACCATCTGTAGGAAGAAGAATCAGGAACACCAACAGTGCAACAGAAGTACAAGTACAGGATAAAGGGCGATGTCACCGACACACAGCATGGGCTAATGTCGTGGAAGGTATACTCACTTGACAAAGGTGGATGAGCACAAAATGACATAACATCATAACCCCCCATGGCACTTTATAACTGAGTGCGAGTACAAAAAACACACAAGGTGTACAAGATCCTAGAAATGCAGAAGTAGGCACTTTATCACAGTGCGTTTACAGAAAAAAGATGCAATAGAAGAGATACAACAAGCTCAGAAGTTAAAAAGAAGAGTGAACCAGAAGAACAGTAGAAGAGATCCTAGGACCTGTAAAACCCAAGTAATCCGCCAGAGTGCAAAAACTGGCAAACTCAGAGGAGAGATAACCTAGAGAAAAATCTAGAAAAATACCCCTGTAACTGAAAACTACATTGAACCAGTTTTTCGACGATAGCTGGTTTGCCAAAAACGGAGTCCGGATGAGCAAGATAGGGCTCTCGGAAGGCAAATAACAAACATCAGACTTTAACAGTAAAAAATTTTGTCAAAATAGCAGAACCCAAAACCCCAACCTTAATCATCGAAAAGTGCTCGGAAAGAGCTTTTTGATGGTATATGGAAGTCGAAAAAAGACCCTCGTATGCTCAAGATAGAGCGAAAATAGTCCGGGAGGGTCAAAAAAGGCCTCAAAACCCAAGTTTAAGCCCTTGGGGCTGGAAAAAATAGGCCCCTAGGCGCATGGCGCGTGCAAGGGGTTAGGGCCGAGCCCCCGGTCATCCATATGACCGGTCGCAGGGCTGCAAGGGGCTCGCAGGGCTAAAGCCTGCTGGGCGGCACTGCGGGCGGTGGAGCGGCAGGACCCGGGTAGAGCGGCGGCTACTGTGCAACAGACCCCGGAGCGGAGCGGTGGTGGGCCAGGCGGCGGGGGCCACGAACGACGGCGGGGGCCGCGGGGGCCACGGAGGGCGGCGGGGGCCGGAGGCCGGCGGCGACGCGGTGGCCGCAGGGTGGCGCACGGGCCGAGGGCGGTGCGCGGGTGGCGCGCCCTAAAAAATGCCAAAAATGCCAAAAAAATATTAAAAAATATTTTTTTTCTCAAAAACTGTGCCCGTACGACCCTAAAAGGCCAATAAATTTCTCGCAAACGCTCCAGTGTCCAAATCAGACATGTTTTATATGGATTCTAGGGTTTTTGGGCCTTCCGAACGCAACCGTGAGGTCAGCTTTGGTCCAAAGTGCTCCAAAAAATAGAGACCCCCGAGATCCAATAAAAAATACCAGAGAAAGACTGAAAGCTTCAAACCCCCGTACTGCGAAGAGCTTGCTTCAAAAAAATTAGAACAACGAGCAGCAGGAGAGCTCTGATACCATGTTGGATTAGGCTAAAAGCTAATCTCCCAAGAACACCTGCATGCAAACCTATCACATGGAAGAAGCAAAGACAGAAGACAGAAAGAAACTATGGCGGCCAAAAAGCCAGAGGAGACATCATGTGCTCAAGAAAATAATATATTAATGATATGTTTGTAGATTACAATGTGATGATCAAAAACTCCGTATCTAAAACAAAAGAGGTGAATCCTTATAAAGGAATCACGAAACCCTAAGGTTAGCTAAAGCAAACTAGTGTGAATAGGTGAGTTAGTAATTAGATCAAAATGATTTAATTAATAACTCAAAGGACTATTACTCTAACAGGAAGTGCTATCATAGCATTACAATTGGCTCCACAACCTTCCAAAAAATCAGAGGATCTAAATCACTTCTTCTATTCTTTCTCCAGATGTGGGAACCCTTAACTTCTAAACTAAACCTTCTATTTAAAGGAAAACAAACTCTAATTCCAAAAATTTACATTAGATTAAATCTACATGAACTCTCTGGTTCACCGAGGGATGAAGAGTTTGAACTACAAAAGGAAGAAGGACTAAAGATTTCATTTATATCTCTGGCACAAAAATTATGCAAAATATTATTTCCACCTTTGTCTTTGATGACGACAAATCAACGTATCTTTCTGAAATGACGTTGAATTGATGTTACTGCATTTGATCCCGACCTTTAACTCTTGTGTTTAGTCCCATATGACTGGCATGCAAAAAGAGGGTGTGATCTTCACTAGTCTGTAGTTGAAATGTCAGTCGACCCCTTGCATGCACATAGAATAGACTTCGCCACCTTTTCCATCATTTGGCAAAAGTCTAACGACCTCTTTGACTTTAGTTGTCCACCCTTTTGCAACGATGTGGCAATCTTTCCTCTATGTTGAGGTTGACTATATACTTTATGACTATCACATCGACCCTTGGTTCTACATGTCTTTATCTTATTCGGCCCGTGGGACCTTTCATCTTTTTCACCACCGCTTTAACTCAAGTACCTCAGCCTGGACATGCGTCAACATCTCGTGATCTATTGGATTTGATCTCTCTAGGTAGTTTCTTGATGGGATCACAAACGCCATTGAATATATTTTCTTTACCTCTCTCTAGATGCCTTCCCATACGACCCCACCTTGCTACGTGTCACTCTATCATTATCTCATGATCCTTGTCATCTTCTTGGTCTCAGATCGCGGGATTATGATCTTCTGCCATATGTCTTGTTGGCCCACTTTGTTCTTCTTCCCTTATATGCTATGTGTCACTCCCTCATTATCCTGTGGTGTTTCTCTCTCTCATGTGTGTCAGACCGCGGGATCATGAACTTTTGACACCCATCTCACTAGCCCCACTCTTTATTTCTCATTCTTCTACACTACCTGGACACATGGCACCTTATCGTTATCTCGCTCTACGTCTCTCTCTTCTTCTATCAAAGCGTGGGATCGCAACCTTCTGCCACCTATCCATCTAGGTTCACTCTTTATCGTAATAAAAAAAATTAAATTAAGAATAAGTTTTATAATCTATTTTACAATTTAAAAATTGTGTTGATTTTATAGGAATATATATTTGTTCTTTGGTTAAGAATTTAAAATTTGAAATCTATACTTTTATGCTTAATTTTCTTGATTCGTTTTAGTTTCTATGTTTTTTATATGTGCTAGATGATCTCTATATATAATTGCTTTGTTAGAGTTGTTAATATGTGACAAGGGAGCATGTTATATTAAATCAAACCTACAAAAAGTGTATGAATGATACAAAACAACTACTATTAGTCATTTATATATTTCTACAATATTTGTGTAAACCTAGATTTCTTTTAATGTAGCAATTGCAATGTACAAATACATTCTTTAATGCTTAAAGGAATGTATTTAACAATGCTCACTAGCTAGAAATACAAAGTATTTAAAATGTTGTGCGGGAGTGACACTTAAAAAAATTTAAATTTAAATGAGTTTTCTTCCATTTCTATGCCCACACATGATAGGTGGTAGATGCATATACCTTCTTTGATATAGGCTAGAAATTACATTGATTTTAATAAATTTTGGTGTGATTTATTTTTTAAAATATTCAAAATATAGTCATTGAACATGGAAAAAATCTACAATTTCTTGTTTTTCTAATTTTAATTAAAAATTCAATTGTTAGCATCATTGAACTAGAACAAATAGTATAGTTATTTTTATTTTTTAATTCAAAAATTAAAAACAAATAATAATAATTTTGCTCTATTTACTTTAATAAATAACTCTAGATATTTAATGGCTTTTCATGAATGGATAAGAAAGAAAACTTGTGTTTTAGATCATAATAATATGAATTGCTTTACAAGATGATTAGTCTATGTAATATTTTAAGAATTTTCTAAGTATGCTATCAAAAAAATATAAAAACTAATTTTTTTAGTTTATTACCTTGGTTTTCGTTGTATGTCAAAATTGTAATTTATGCAATGCAAAAACTTTAGGATTAGACAATTCTTAATGCTTATCCTATTATTAGGGCATCATGTGTATAAAAGGATGAAGATTAATCAAATTATATGAATATAATTAAGTATGAGATTTTGTGAGACAATTCTTCTATTTGTGACAATATATTCATATGTATATTGACATGTTGCAATTTTTGAGACATTAGTGAATGTCATTTAAGCTTTGTATTTTACATTATACCCCATTTTATTTCTAGCAAACTAAGAACCTACTCTTTTGTTTAAATCTTAATATCTATAGATTCAAATATATAATTTGTCAATGGGTTTTTTACATTACGTGAAGTTTAATGGTTCTTAATGAAAACACAATTGTAATTCAAAATCTAAATAGCAAATATATTTAAGCAATTTTTTTATTATCCCAATAATATACCTTCAAATATCTGGATTCTATTTTACAATAGTAAAAATTATCATTTAAAAAGAGAAATACAATTGCAATAACTTTTAATTTAAAGTTAAAGGTTAATTTTTGTTTATTAAGTAATTTTTTTATGACATTTATTTATTTAAGTTTGTTTTAATTTAATAATAATTATATGAAAATTAAAATTATATGTTGGAAATCTTTTTGAAATTTTTTTATTTTATTTTAAAATTTAAAAACTAAATATCATTATTCATTGCAAATACGTGCATTGAGTTGGCATATTCTTCCTTTTCTTCTATGTAGAAGTGTCAATCTTCCTCATCAATGTATTAGTTACATTATTAAAATAGTTAATTTCATATTGACTGATTTTAAAATAACAATTTTTACCATTAGAAATACATATATTTCTCTAGAAACAAATAAACAAATGCAATAATTATAATTTATTAAATATCTTCAAAATTCTGATATTTTAATTTTTTTTGGAAAAAAAATTTATATTCTTTTTAAAAATGTAAATTATTAAAAAAAAAAATTTAAATCAAACATTGGCCAAACTCCAAATAGCTGATGAATCAGAAAATGTGTCGGTTGTTTCCAAGGCACGGATTCTCCATTATCCTCCTGTGAAAAACGAGCCCCACCATGAACAAAGTCGAGGCGTACCAGCCGCTGTGATCTACTAGGCCCCGTTTGTTTCGCGGAATTGGAATTGAGTCAAAACCTTATTATCACAAAATCAGGTTTTGAAATCCCGGTTTTGCATCTTCCTGTTTTGAAAATCACGGACCCGACAGCGAAATTCAACTCGGTTCATAATTTTCTAAAACCTGGATTTCATTTTGAATTCTACCTTTTTGCCTGGAAGATGGTGCCGCCCATTTTAGGGCCTAAACCGGGTTTTGAAGGCTAAACCGGGTTTGCAACATAGAGTTCCAAACGGTGGATTTCGAAAAAAAATAGAAGTCCCGCACCCAATTCTTGTCAAATTCCTGCAAACAAACAGGGAAAAATTGAGCCACGGAACGTTCTGCCTGCTGTAGAGAACGCAAATAGGACTTTAAAGATAAAGATGAAAATAGATACTACTGGCACCGTGACGTTTACCCTCCGGGAATTTGTAGAGGGCTCAAAACCATCTCCATTTATTTAATTAATTTTTGACCTAACTTTTGAATGGAAGTCCAACACTCATTAAATATCATCAATATTTTGTATTTAAAATAATTGAATTGCCATGAGGCATTCGGTCGTGCGTAGACTTTCAATCAAATAAAACTATGCATTATGGCGTGACTGGAGTCCTGTCTTATGCATGTTTTCGTCCTTGTTCGTAATAAAAATTCTCTTTGTATGTAAAATAATGACAAATCTTCGACTCTGCGGCCTGTTTATTCTGACAAAAATAGTGCATACGTTTCCTGGTTGTAAAACCATTATCTCAAAATCATAAATTATACTCTGGTTGTTTTCAAACATGAGACAACTTCCGGTTGCAAGCAACCCCACAAAGAAAGCCTATCAGCTAATAAGCAAATAAGTGAAATCCGAATTGGGCAAGGTATATCTACGACGATTGGGAGAATGCACCCCGTTCAAGATTGTATGCGTAACCTATACAAAGTATAATGAATTGGTGACTCATCGTAGACACATTATCACCAGCAATGTACATATATATATCTTCCGCTACAGTGTAAAATATAAGGTAATAAGATCGAAGCCAGCCTAGAACCACTGGGAGTACATAGCCGGCAAAGATAAATGTCAGGAGACAATCTTCAGAGCTGCCAGAACTGAAAATCCTGCAATTATCGTGTAGCCTTAAACAAGGAACCAAGATGATCTTCAACTACAGTAGAAGATACAAATTACAAAGAAGAGATAATAAGGCGACAACGAACACGGGAGAATTTAAAAAATATCGAGCATGCAATAGAGATGTGCATCAGAGTCTTACATTGGCGGAGGTACACAGTAAATAACATACGGGCATCATTGATTACTGCAAATTAGCAATCACAGACATATCTCAGGCATCGTACTAAGTTCCAAGCACATGGATCCGCGGGCGCGATTATTGGACTGGAGAGTATAGATCCACATATTCGAAGTATTGGCATGAACACACCTGAACGACATATGGAAGCTTACAGACGGAATTGAAATCATCCTATGCAACGCACAGTGGAGAGAAATGAATTAGCGATGGAGTATTCACAGGAGTAATCCTTAGGCGATATAATAGGAAGTCTCCATTGAGCATTCATATCAACCACTACAGATACAGAGCAAAGGAAGACATCGCATAGGGGAATTACTCTTTTGGATATTTGATTGGGCTACATTAAAGCAAGTCGTGCCAAGCCATATTCAGAAGTTGAAGTCTTGTATAGGAGACGAGATTGCAGGATCATTACATGTAAAGTGTGTACTATCAAGATCTTTCCAATACATCAGGTTATCTTATGACCATCATCTAGCGCTGAGATTCTTTCATCGACATTCATTTAATATCATCTCGAAGACATTGTTTCAACCATAAAGCGTCAGATTTTTGATTCCATACTATTTATGATAATTGCAGAGAATGTTGATCCTTATGACTGGATGAAGCCCCTTCAAACATGGAAAATTATTCCGTTTCTAATACTCTTGATGCTTACTGTGCATTTGGGCTTACTTGGGATGGAACCCCTAGAGAACCGCGATCAGGAGGGCAACAACCTTGCTTGAAGTTCATTTTTGGAGTGAATGTTTATCTTTTTGCGGCTTTCTAATTCATGCAATGAAGCACAATACATCTGGTGGCATTACATATCCTTGATCTCGGGCTTATCTTTGCTAGCCACATGCTGATGGGTTAATCCGTTGGAATATAAGAAATTGTTGATGTGCAGTGGGAACATCGGAAGAAGTGAGGAGTTTCCCTGATAATACAAAAGTAGCTTTTTGAACTTGGGCAATTTTGGAAGGCTTGAGTTCTTTGTTGTCCATTCTTGAAGGAAGAAGAGTGGAGCGAAGTAGAATTTGAGATTTGTCCAAAGTAGGACATTAAGTTTCCTTTCTTGGAAGCACTTAGTGCTATGCGCTTACTATTTTGATGAAATATTGATGTAGTAGAAAATGAGTTTTTGCATCGGAATCCCATTAGGGACATTACAAGGCCATACAACAACATTTTAATTGAATTAAGAGGTATCAACAAATTAAGGGAGACATGTCTTTGAAACTACAGCTAGGTGTTCTAAATTTTCAAGACATGGATGGTGTGTTTTGAATTTATTTGTGATCTGCCTAGATGTGATTTTCATGTGATCTTCCTGATACCCCCCAAACCTGTTGGTTCATCACGATTGAGTTCCTTAATAATTTGGAATATTGAAGGGATAATTGTCTGCAAATTGGAGAGAGAGGGGCATGCCACTGTTGTCCTTAAGGACTAAGTCGAGACATCATTAATTATAAAGTGTCACCTCTCTTGGAGCAATCAAATCATTTCACAAGAAGACATAATAATTGTTCAATGATATAAGAGTGAGAATTGTACATTGTGAGCGGGGGGGGGGAATAATAACCAATGTTACATTCCCATTTGAACCATCCTTAGTGGAGATGATTCAAAGGGGAGGTGTCTCTCAAATAATCTGAGAAGGTGTTTTCTAATTTAATGTAAATGGACCTTCATTGAAGCAACTTGTGTCAAGGATGTTGATGTGCAGATACGTAACTATTATCCTTGAATATTACATTTATCTACTCATTGTAGTCTCTCTCTTATCTATATTTCTATATGTACTATAAGAGCTATTTGTCTTGATCTTTTCTAGGGATGCTCTTGTAGGAAAAGAAGATTAATATCAGATTTAGAGGGAGTCTGACACTTCAGAGATAACTTAATTTGGACAAGGAGCTCAGAAGATTGATATCTACTTCAGAAGGGAGCCACATTATCACGAATATCTGGTGTTGCCAAGTTTGGGGATAACTCCACTGTTTATTACATTGACTCATGTTACTATGGAATCAGACAAATACATTTGTCTACGAGAAACTTCCCCTACGAATAATGTTTTGATCAAAATTTCATCATGATATTCCTAGATAGATGGATAAGTTATTGGATCAAAGGGCATTCAAGAAAAGAACTTGATACAGACTAAAGAACAAAGACATGACTTGCTGGTAGAAGGTTGATATTAAATTCAGAGGGAGTATGATAGTTCATCGAAAAGCAACCTTGGACGAGGAGGTCAGGAGTTTGTTACAAGACTTTAAAATTTAAAGGGAGCATCTAGAGGATCTGATTCATTTTGATCTCCAAAGAATTTGGTCATATTGGTGGTTTTTACAATCAGAGAACTATGGTAGCACTATGGCTGAAATGCCTTTATGCTAAATCCTATGTCATGATATTCCTGGATGACTTGGGGTTCACCAAGAGTGATGCAAACTATATAAGAGATATAGTACATAAGTATGCTATTCAAGGTACCTTATCACTACAGAACCGTTGTATGATATTCTCACCAAGTCTCTTTCTAGAGAAAAGGTTGTATACTTTTGAGATAAACTAGTTATGTTGGAGAATGAAGCCTTAGATGAAAAGGAGTTTTAACATATGTGATCTATTATTCTGTATGTTATTTCAATCTTCTCTTTGATAGAGAAATCTAAGGTGAAAACCCTTGTTTCACCCTCTGAGATGAGTCAAGGTGGATGTCATGTGTGTGACTCCATGACTTATGGGCCCACCCCTCCTGTGTACATATCTGAGAGGTGATGACTTCTTAGACAATGAACACTTGTATTTGATGTTACAAGGTGATGATCTTGTAATAGAGATGCGTTATGGTAGACATTTTGACATGTCAGAGCACATACCATAATAGGGTTATATGTAAGGGGAATATAATGTTCTCTAATTACTATATCCTTGCATTACGATCTGAGGTGATATGAAAATTAGGTATCACGATCTGAGGTGATTCCTCATATCATGATATGAGGTGATATGAAAATTGGGTATCACGATCTGAGGTGATTCCTCATATCATGATCTAAGGTGATGTGAAAACTAGGTATCACGATCTAAGGTGATTCCTCATATCACATGTTATGTGATATGTAAAAATGGGTATCACATGTTAGGTGATTCCGTATATCACATGATAGGCGATATGTAAAACCGGGTATCACATGTTAGGTGATTCCTCATATCACATGTTAGGTGATATGTAAAATTGGGTATCACATGTTAAGCGATTCATCATATCACATGTTAGGTGATATGTAAAAATGGGTATTGCGTGTTAGGTGATTGGTCATATCACATGTTATTTGATGTTTGTCTTCACAAGGTATGTGAGACGTCTTATAACAAAAAATGTGGTATATATATATATATAATTTTAATATATGATTGATTAATGAAAAATTAACAATTATAATGAATAGACATGTCCCATGAAGGACATGTCTCTCCTAGCCTCTTTCTCAATATAAATGAGAAGAGGGATTGTTGCATTTGGAAAACACATACAATATACAATCTAGGTTGTGCTATTACATTTGCAAAAATCATGACTCATTCAACAATTAAACACCATTGATTACTATTATCTATAGATTTTATTTTTGTACTATCAAGGGCAAAGGCAAGTTTATTATTGTGCTGAGAATTATTTAGTAAATTCCCACTTGCATGAGGAGAATGTGGAATATTATGTAAATAGGGCAAGGAAGTGTATTTTATATTTATCTATAATTCTATAATACAATTTTGCAATTAATATAAAAATATGTTTATTATATAGAGGAAGAGTACCAATTTCTACTTATTTTCTAATTATAGTTTATTGGATTTCACCAACAAAATCTCTATTAAGAAATTATCTAGTTGGTTAATAGTTGCCTATTCTTGACAAAAAAAAGTAATTAATTAGATCAATTGTGTCACTTTATTGGTGCCAAAAGTGCATAATTATTAGGGCATTCATGCATAAGTGTTGAACCCATCATGCATTTTTTTGGTTGCCAAAGTGAATGGGTAATGGGGTAAGAGGGAATATATTTTGGATGACACATTGAAATGACCACTTTTTGACTCTTGAGCATGACGATGATGGAATAAAAAATCCCTAAATTATGAACCCTAAACAAGCCAACCATAAGCAAAAGATTGATAAACTATCATATCATCACATCAATATGAGCTTTTCCTCAAGAAATGCAAACATAAAACATCATAACAAATAAAATGTGAAGACTACCAAATTTTAAAATAATAAAAAATTTACTTAATCAATCAAATACACATAATCAAGTATAGATAAATGTCACATATTCAAGTACACCAAACAAAGATTTTAAATTACTTTGACATAAATATTTAGGACAGATGTTGTCGACAAGGCTAAACATAAAGAAACATAAATCTTTACAATAGACCAGTGGTTCATATATAATGCATACATAATGTACAAAACATGAAGACCATTCTGGCATGAACTCTCAACATTTGTCTCCCTCAAGCACATCCTTGGAAATAACAATGTTAAGGCATGTTACCACCCTACCACAAAGTAGTTACACTTTGTTGGAATCTTTCATGACACAAAAGATACACAACTTAGCATGAGGGAGAATAATAATGCGATTCTGACAAATGTAATAAAATTTGTGTAGAATAGTAATATAACCCTATCATGAGCACCCAAGGTGCATACATCGTAAATATGAAGATAAAAGCAACAATCCTTGCTTGACTATCTTTTTGAGATCTTGGTTCCATCTCAACCACATTTATCTGAGAGGTAAAAATAACATGAATTTTTCTCAAAAATGGAGAAAACACAAGAATGCATTCATGCATACATAAACATACAAAACTATATAAGATTCTTAAAGAGAGCATATCATAACTAGAAATTCTAAAAAGGCGTCTTCAATATCTCATTTAGTGAATGATAAAGTTTTTCACCAATGCTCTCATAATCATACAATTCCCACAAAGTAAATGAAAGCATATAGGTGCATACCTATGTAATGATCTATGGAATTACACGTCTACAATAGTTCTAAGTGAAAAATCTATACCATCGACTCATGGGTATATTAAGAACAAAACTTTAGGAGGTGGTAATTCATATCCCACACCTTATCCATTACATCTAGTAATATAACCATGATATTCACTAAGGAGATTAAATAAATGAAAGTAAGACAAAATGTGATAATATCTTGGAACCCATAAGCCATTAATATGAAGACAATCATTGTAATTAAAATCTCTCTTATTACCAAGCACCCAAGGTTAGTTAAATAGAAGTATAGACGAGCACATTCTTTTCATCTTACATACCATAGTCTTAAGATTGAAGGGTAAAAGTACAAACATGTGTCGCACTTTGGGCCAATGAAATAGATTCATCCAAAATTGATCTGGCTAAAATGCTTTCAGCTGGAACAATTTTGGCTGAACCCATGTGGTAGTGACATGGTTGTCGCATGGCATAAGCATTTTGATCGAAGCTGATCGAGCCAAACTAGTTTTGGCCAAATCAATTTTGGCCAAAAACCTATTATTATATATATGTGAAAAGAGGCTTTAGTCCCTCAATTTGCATTGACAAAATAGGAGTAAGCAGAAGAGGGGCTTAAGAAATTCGACTGAAAACTTCAAGTAGGGGTATTTTTTAATGACTTATTTGAATAATTATGTTATAATATGTGAATATTTTATTTTATTTTATATAGTTTTAATAATGTTCTAGTTTTGAAATAGTTTTTAATTATTTTTTCATATTTAATAATGTTTTAGTTTTTAAACTTTCCATGTAAACCAAAACTTTACATCGATCCGTAGCCTCACAACAACATACCAACTCAACACTAACCCTAACAAAATACCAACCTTTTTAAATATTTTGACTAAACCTAAACCAACGTCAAGCTTAAACCAACACCAAATTACAAACCAACATCAAACTTATCCTTGCCTTAATCAACCTACACCAAATTCAAAACTAACCTAACAATGCCTTTCAGAATCTTGCATGAAGATAAACTCAAAATTAAAATTCCATTAAAGGTTTCCAACCCTAAACATGGTTAGGATTCAATAATAAAAACCATTAGTTGTCAATCTAAATTGGATAAATCAACTAAATATGTGAGCTTATTTTGATTCAACTCTATTTACTACCCCATTGTTTCACCCTTGGCTTGGTGAGTGTAGCACCATTGTTCTCTTGATTGTAGTTTTATATTGTATTGGATATTTTCTTTAGAAACTACAAATAAACTTAAAACATTAGACCATATTCATATAGTAGAGATATCCCTTTACAAACATAATTCTTCTCAAGTATAGTTCAATACACAAACACACAAATATAGAAAATTTGGCCGATATATCATTATAATTTGTTAAACAAGAAAAGTTTCATGTAGTATTGAGTTATTGAGTTCTTATCCTTTCAAAAATTTATGATTCGTTACTTACTCCATCACACCATAAGAAGAGAAACATAAATTCATAAATGACCACCAAAAACTATTCCAAATGATAGAATTACAATAATTTTATCACATTGTGAAAATTCTATCACATTGTAAACTAGTGCTACTTATAGTAAATGTGTATCTAGCATGGAAATAAGAGTAGGGAACTCTATTTTAAGACAAAATGACATTTTTTAGACAACACTATCAAGATAACTCCCAATCACTAGAATCATGGTCGATGTATATCATAAATTGATACATAGGTTAGTGGACCCATCTACTTGTCTTAGCTACTATAATTAAAGTTAATATTTTCATCCCACCATTTAGGACACTCATAGCCACTGAATATTTTCTCAATAGAATCATTTTGTTCAACTTAATCTTTTATTTTTATTTATCAAGGTATTATAAATTAGATGTGTATGTATGTGTATGTGTATGTGTATGTGTATGTGTATGTGTATGTGTATGTGCATGTGCATGTGCATGTGGATGTGTGTATGTGTATGTGTATGTGTATGTGTATGTGTATGTGTGTTAGAGTATTATTTCATTTTTACTCTAGTTGCTTAAGCGTCTCTTAGGTGCATTATTAATTAATTCTTAATTAATAATGTGCATCCTAGTTTTTCCCTTTTAGGGTTTCGTTCACCTTTTTAAGGTTGAACTTTGTAATTGTTGTTAATTAATTCAGTTGATATTTTTGCTCTCACATTTTGAGTAAACATCTGAGTTCTGCTTTTTCATCTTTGTGCTTCTACTTTGTATCAGGTTACTTGCATGCAGGTGTATTCGGGGTCTGTGGATTTGCATGTTTCTCAAATCCTACATGGTATCAGAGTCGCCCTGTTGCTGCCTGATCGAAGATTTTTGAAGCCACGATTCGAAGGCGTCATCTGCAGCTTCTCTGGGGTTTTTTCTATCACTTCTAAGGAGGCGCTATTTTTTAGAACTGTTTGAGCAAAAATAGACTCTGCCATTACGTTCAGAAGGCCCGGGAGAGTCGAAATCATATAAAACTTGACTACTTTTGGTCTCCGTGACCCCAGGGAAAAATTTTGAGCCTACAAGGGCCGTACTGCTCGAAAATCGAGAAAAAAATTCTTGAAAAATGCAAAAAAAATGCGTTCTTTAGGGTTTTTCGGGCGCAGACAGCTCGCGCAGCCAGCGCGCCGCCGGCAGGCCACCCGCGCGCCGCTGAAGGGCAACGCGCCACCCAGGCGCCGCCGCGCCCGGCCGCCGCCTGCTCTCTGCCGGGCCATCGCCCGAGCCCGGCCCATCCACCGCCCGCGCCCGGCCAACTCGCCACCAGCCCGCCACCTCAACCGGCTTTGCCGCCCGATCTCCTCTGGTCTGCACAGTGCTAACGTCATCGTGACATCAGCGTGACATTAGCAGCCGGAAAAAAAATTCCGGCGAGTTTTCAAATTTTTCGACAGAAATTCAGTTTTTCGGCGGCCGTACTTTTTTTCCAGCGACCCGACAGCCTGCGACGGTCAAACGGCCGTCAAATTTAACACAGTCTCTGTGTTTTTCCAGAGAGCTTTGTTTCGGAGGGGCAGTTGGTTTTTTGCCCGTATCTTGGGCATACGGTGTCCGTTTTCAAAAAACAAAATATCGCCGAAAAGCTGTTTCCAAGACGGACGCATTGATCTTGGTCTTATTTTCT
>MU224385.1:96558-107225 GCA_018584345.1 Thuja plicata
TGCTCTCACATTTTGAGTAAACATCTGAGTTCTGCTTTTTCATCTTTGTGCTTCTACTTTGTATCAGGTTACTTGCATGCAGGTGTATTCGGGGTCTGTGGATTTGCATGTTTCTCAAATCCTACATATGTGTATGTGTATTTTTATGTGTATGTGTATGTGTATGTTTATGTGTATACATATATGTATGTTTGTCTGTATACATTCATATTATGCAATGTGTACATATATGCTTATGTCATTCCTATTAGTGTCATGTTTAGATGCTTAAATTTCTTTATGATATATTTAAATGTTATGTATCATATGTTCTAGATGTTTCCAATGCTATGTTTAAATGTTAAATGTATAATTTTAGATCCTTTTAAAAACAATTGCGCACTTTATTACATATTTCAAGTAAAAGATGTTTCTATATATATCTAGTTTAAATTTATTCTTTCTTTTAAATTTATAATGTATGCATGCAGATATCTATATTTTTATATCATCATGGTAAATCACAAATCACAACATATTGATTCTGAGTTGTAGTGCACACTCTGACATTGAGTAGACATCACATCAATCTCCTACATCTGTTGAGGATAGGCAGTGACCATTTTCTGAAACTATCCAGAGATTACAACATACTTTAGAGAAGCTAGACCACACGTACATACAACACCCCTACCATTCCAAATATGGAAGGGAAAATTAGTATTCGAGATGAGTTAGTACATATGAAATTGATATGTTCAGTCATATAATCCATATGATTATAATAATATCAATGTGGATGCATTCTATACTTCTCTTTCTCCTAGTGTTGCTGGTGTAACAAAATGGAAAATAATTGATAGTGATGTCTCTACTACAAATGTGAAGAGTATATTCCCTTATTATCAAGACATAGGGAAAATTAGAGGATATTATATCACTAGGTGCACAGATGTAGTTGTGGCACCTTTTATATATCCTAGATGGTTGGTCGCTCATAATAGGTGACCCTAAAAGGATGAGTTTCCATGACTTTAATTTTGCAAACAATTATTTGCAAAGTTTTATTCAAATTATGATGTAGACTACAAATTATCCATCACATGTTGGGCAGGGGAAGGACAAGTTTTTAGATAATTTTAGACAACCTAACATGCTAGCACCCACTAATAAGTGGGCATTGTTTGGTCCAAACCTTTTGGTTCTTCCAAAATGTTTGCAACTCTTGCATGCACTAGGCAATGCACCAGATGACACCATGCAAGATATTTTCTCTAGTATTGTGACTATTGCGACTCAGGTTGACCAGTTGTCATCTATTCGTGTGAGGATATACATGTTGCATTCTCATACTAGCATTCCTTCTGTTGATGATAAATATGTCATTTTTTATCCTTGCATTTGAGTGGACATACCATCTCCTAAATTGAGGTTGCATAGTTAGATGATGATCCTTTGGGTTGCATGGGTGTATGCTTGTAAAGTGATCTTCTAAATGCACATTTGTGTATTTCTTTACAGCTTGGGGTCCCTCTCCATGAGGTATTGGCATATGTCAGGCAAGTTCTTCATAGACAATCGAGACAAGAGACAGGTGGACATGAGGTTATTTTACCACATCCTATAACCCCTCCCTAGCATACATCAGTTCACTAGGATACACCTCCTCTTGGTCATATATCTATTGATCCTACACACAAGCCACCATATGTTCATGCTACACCTAATATTGGAGATTGAGGAGTTTATTCCAATCTACTTATGCATACAGAACATGATGATGTAGTGTCCATACATTCTTCAAACATGAGTAGGACCTAGAGAGCATTAGATGCTACAAATAAGGTATAAATATAAATTTATTCTAAAAAGAATAGCTTTCTATAATTTCAATTTTGATTTTTATATTCTAGAGGTATAATTTTTGAATTTGGAATTTTACATATTCTAGGGTATTATGTTGGGTTCAATGCAGTCACTTAGTGATCCTATTCATCATGAAACATAGGTAAATATAAAAATATTAGATTAAATTTATACCTCTAGAGAGATCATTAAAATATTATACATGTGTTAATTGTTCTTAAGTATTTGATTACATGTACATCCATATATAAGTTTTTTAACAAAATTTGTGTATAATGTATGTGTAGTATGCAAAAATGTAAATAAAGGAATAAATAATAAGCAACTAAAACTTATTCCTACATATCTACATACACCTCAAAAGATATGGAGCAAGCATGTAAATGGGAATAAATGAAAATAAGAAAATAAGTTTAATCTACTCAAAATAACACATGCAAACCTCCCAAATGAAGAAGTGTGGATGATTGTTGGAATGTGGTTGCTCACAATCCTGTGGCATAACAATGTGATGAAAAATATTGTTGAAGGAGAGGAGAGGGCTCTTCTTTTATAGATTTTTGAGGAAAATTGACGGTTGAGATTCAAAGTTGGATGAAGGGCTAAGATTATTCAAGATCAATGATGTGGCCATGAGGTGGAGGCCAAGTGGAGGCCAAGGGGATTAGGGTTTTGACCATTCAAAGGGGGGAAGATGCTCACACATGTGTGAGCAACCTTTGAAAGTGATGGGTCAATGACAATGTGTAAGAAGGTGTAAGAGGGTGTAAGAGGGTGAGAAGACCAAAGTTGCTCACACATGTGTGAGCAACTTGAGAAAGTGATGGCTCATGGTTGAGTTCACATGTGAAGGGGGACAAATGTGTAAGTGGTGTGTAAGAGTCACATGTGACTTGGGTTTGCTAATCCTTTGATTATGATTGTGCAAATGATTAGGGAGTGATTAGGATTAATTAGTGGCAAGTGGGGTAGAAGGATGGGTTAGATTAGGGAAGTGAGGTTAGGTGAGGGTTAAAGTTAGGAGCCATGTGCTCAAATATAATTAAATACAATATTTAATTCCAAGTGGGAGAAAAAGGGATAAGGTAGGTTAGTTTAATTAATTTAAGAATTAATTAAACTTTAGGGAAATGGAATAGGATAAGACTAAATAAATGTAAATTTATTTAATCAGGGATAGGGATAAAGAAGATTCTTAATTAAATAAATATAAATTTATTTAATTAAAAGTAAGATAGGGATTATTAAATAAATAATAAATATCTATTTAATTAGGCTAGGATAAGGGTAATGAACAAATTTTAGTGTCTACATTTTGCCCCTCTTTGATGTAGCATCGTGAAATGATGTTGGATCAAAGAAGATTAAAACATAGTGGATAAAAGGGATAAGACTAGTAGCATGATGCCCCAGTCACTAGAGGATGAGGAAGGAGTGGTATGCCCCCTCGAGAGGACATGTGGGTTTGGAGAACACAAGTGTGCTCTTGAAATGGGTAGGAATGATAGAAGGAAAGGGGAAAGGATAGGGATGATGAGGGAAGAATAGATAAAGTAATGTTGCAATGGTGTGAGCAACCTAAGTTTGATATTGTACTTGACACTATGCAGCAAGGCATGAGGAACCAAGATGACAATGTGTCAAGTATGTGATAAAAAAGGTCAAATACAACCTTATGTCTTATGAAACCATGATATGGAATACCATGATGCCTTGGGACAATAGGATGAAAGGACCATAATAAATGCAAAAAATAAAAATACATACAAGCAACAAGAAATCATGCACATAAACCAAAATCAAACCACAATTTTGCCCCTAGTCAAGCTGAAAATTGATTGATTGATTGATTGATGATGATTGATTAAAGATGGAAAAGTTAACAATAAGAAAAATGCACATCTAAAAGATTGGGAAGGATACATCCCATGATGATGATTTGAAAAAGTGGGCAATGGATTATCAGCTGATTTGGATCAATATGATGATATGATTAAGGATTCATGTGTTAGCTGACAAGATTGGATTAGTATTGATTGCATTGGATTGGATTGTTGTGGGATTTGTGGAGGAATATAATGGAAGGAGGATAAATGATTTGATAAGAGGATTGGAAGATAAGAGGAATTAGATAGAAGAGGAAGGTATTAGATTAGAAGAGGAATGAATGGGATAGAATTGAATTGGAAGAAGAAAAATGAATTGGAATATAAGATAAATAGAATTGAAGAGGAATGGATTGGATTAGAAGATAGAATGGGAAGAGAAGAGGTGTGAATAGGAGGAGAAAGGGATTAGATTAGAAGAGGAATGAATTGGATAGAATTGAATTGGAATATGGATGAAGGAAGATAAGAGGAATTATATAGAATGGAATTAGAAGGTAAGATGATTGGACTAGAAAATAGATAGAATGGATGAGGAAGCTAAGATGATTGGAAGCTGGAAGGAAGAATAAATAGATGCGAGGAGAGGAAGATAAGAGGAATTGGAGAGTATGAGAGAATGGGAAGATAAGATAGATAGAATGGAAGAGAAATATATTGGATTAGAAAATAGATAGAATGAAAGAGGAATGGATAAGATATTAATGGATGAATATGAATTTGATAGAATGGGATTCAGACCAATGACAAGGGAGAACTAAGGAATGATGGAGATAGGTTGGATGGGAGATAAATGAAGGGAATGGATGGATATGTAATATTGAATGGATGAATAGGGAATGTGGGATTGAATGATGGAGATTCAAGAACTAGGTGGTAAAGGAGTGAAATACCCCGCATTAGCAATAGGAAAATGAAGGATGGGAAGATTGGGGATAAAGGATGCACGAAAGAGAAGGATGGTGTGTAAGGGATGTGAATGGAAGACTGGAGAATGGGGAGTGAGTGGATTAGGATCCAAGGACTATGTTTCAAAGGATGCCCCCATACTAAAGGTGGGAAGATGAAGGATGGAGAGATGGTGGATAAAGCATAAATGAGATGGATAGATAGTTGTGAAAAGGATATGCATGGAGGAGGAAGGCGTGTATTGTCCAAAGCATGTATGGATGTATAAGTGCTTCTAGTTTTGTAAGGAAGAGAAAAGGTATGCAAAGTGGAATGGATTTGGAGAAGAGATATGATATGGAGGGTATGAATAGGATAGGGGATATGATATGAAAAATATGTATAGGATAGAATAATGGATAATGTATGGAGGAAATGCATAGCGTAATAAAGATCAAAAGACATGGGAAAGAAGGATGGAAAATTATATAGGATTATGGAAGGGGGATGGAGGAAATGTATAAGACAAGTACTATAAAATGGAGGACATGTATAGGATGTAAATATCAAACATGGATAGAGGATTAGATAGGATGATTGATAGATAATATGAAACATAGAGTATATGAGTGGAGGGAAAGTATAGGATAGTCAAGATCAAAGATGGGAAATGGATGATAGACTTAGATATGATGGTGGATGGTGGATAGGGTAGGTGGAAGATATGTATGGTAGCATACGAATGGATGGAGCTTGCCCTCAAGTATAGAGTGTGAGAGAATGAGGATAAGTAAATGGATATATAAGTGGATTTGGATGAAAATGGATATGTGATAGGAAGATGGAGGAAGGACTCAAGCATCTAGTTCCATGGATGATATCCCTTGAGATGTATTTATATATATATATATATAATGGATCAAATAATTTAGATAAATTCTCATAGATGTTGGTAGGATGGTGGGAGGGGAGAGGAAATGGATGGGGGGATGAAGGGGGGATAAGGTTTTATGAATAGGGTTCGATTAATGAGATGGGAGGATGGGGAAGGATTGGTCGATAATGGATGGGAGGTGGAAATAATTGTGAAGAAATGGATAAGGGAGTTAGAAAGATCATCATTGGCACACACCTTGAAGGGTGGTGGAGTAGTGGATGAGGATTAGTGGATTTTGGGATCAAGGACCCAAAATAGAGGAAGGAGGTGATGTATTTAGGATAGTGGATTGAGTTATTTTAGGATCCAAAATGAATTTGAGGGATGTGGGATTTTAAATGGAGGATAAAATGAATTTATGAAGGGAAGAAGCTTTGGATTATCAAGGTTGGATGCCAACTTTGATTTTTCTTTGAGATGCATTGCTTCAATAAGTAGCTTCGGAATCCACAGGATTTTTGAATTTTTTTTCTTGGGTCATTGTGGCCTTTTGAATTTTCTTTCTTGTGGATGATATTTTTCTTTTCTTAAACATGTCTTCTAGATGGGACATGTTGATTCTTGGATTTTTTTATTTTTTATTTTTTGTGGATTTTGGCTTTATGCATTTTATCTTTGGCATCCAAATTGCTTCCAATAGCAATGTGATGGGTGCATGAGGGTAGATAGTTTGGAGAGTTAATGGAAGGAATATGGAGGGTGGACATTGGAAGGAATACAAGGATGTGTTCCTTTGTTGATCTTTATTATGGATTTGAGGTTATGAAGTGGTGGACTTGGATATGGTGGATGAAGGTATGTAAGGACCCAAAATAGATAGAAGGGATGAAGGATTTGTTTTTGGACGTAAGGACCCAAAATGACGTGGATGAGGAAGGGATTGAGTTTTTAACATAAGGGCCCAAAATGGATGTGGATGAGGAAGGGATGAATTTTTGGACATAAGGGCCTAAAATGGATGTGGATGAGGAAGGGACGAATTTTTGGACATAAGGGCTTAAAATGAATTTGGAGGATGTGGGATTGGAACATTTGAGTTTAGATGGAGGGATCTCAGATTTAGAAGGTGTGGAAGATTTACCAACATTTTGAGACATTATTTTTCCAATGGGATACTTTTTATTTTGATTACAAGATGTGAGTCCATGTGAATAGGGTTTATGGATGGATTGGATAGGTGTGATGGGATTTTGTGGAGGATTAGGATCATGTAGATGGATAATATTTGAGATGGATAGGCATCATGACATGGATTTGAATGGGCACTTTGATCTTGACTTTTGGGAGGATTATGTGTTGGAGTGAGTGGATCTTGAGATGGAAGGGAATCATACAATGAAATGGAGGTGATGGAATCATGAGATGGAGTAATTTGATCTTGACATGGAGGGGGGTTAGTGGATGGGATACAAGGAATATATTCATGAAGAGGAGGATAAGTGGAGGTTAACTCTTGACATGGGGGGGAATCATTGGATGGGGTGGAGGGGATGTCCTGATCTTGATTAGGAATGGGATAATGAGATGGGTTAAGGAGGATAAGTGGATCTTGATATGGAAGGAGAGGATCTTCATATGGAAAGGTTTCATAAGATGGAGAGGTGTCATAAGATGGAGGAATATTTAGAGCTAGAGGAGAAGAGGAATCCATGTTATCATTCTTTGGAAAAAGTTCTTGACATGTGTGGACTAGTGGGGGTAATGTGATGGAGGAGTTGGAAGATTCAAATTGAGTGGATGGAGGGATGGGAGACTCATAAGGATTAGGATATTGAGGTATGTATTCATTTGGAGGGGACGATGGTAGGTTCATGACTTGAGGGGATTTCACAACTTGATTTGGGGATTTATCTTTTTCTTCTATCCCTTAGATCCATTCAATGGAAAAGGTAGTGTGGGATGGGGATGATGTAGGACTTGGAGGATTGGGATTATGTGGAGGATAAGGATTATGTTTTTGGACATGAAGCTCAAAATGTGGGGGGTTAGGTGTAGGATTGGGATTAAATGGTAGATGGGAATTATGAATTTGGACAAATGGGGAAGAACATATGTCTTCAAAGGAAAAAAATTTCTTTTGAACCCCATTTTGTAGGCTAAGGACAATGTTTTGGAGTTATTGAATCTCTTGGGAAAGGTGGCTATGGAGGGATCATGTGTTGGTGAAGTATAATGAGATGAATTTCCCTTGTCAAAGGTAGAGGAAGGACAAGAAATGGTAGATGGATGAGGATTGGATACAATGTGTTGAGGATTGATTTGGTAGGTAGTTTGTTGGAGGTATGGCTTGAGGAGTGGGGTTTAGCACTTTAAATTCATCAACCATTTTTTGAAACCAATCCATATTAATGATGTTTGAATGAGAGATTTTGGAATTGGATTAGAAGATTATGTGCAAGAAGTTTTAGATTAAGAGTGGATGAGGTGACAGATTTGAGGATGGATGAAATATGAACTTAGGACTTAGGAGAAATACTTGGACTTTGTTTTGATTTAAGAGAGAAAGACCTCAAGGATTTTGATTTTGATTTATTTTGATTTTATTATGACGGAAAGGCCTCAAAATTGGATTTGATTTGATTTGATTTGGATTTAAAGGTTTGAGCCAAACCTAGGTGAAACAAAACCCTATGATGGTGAAAACAAAGGATTGGTTTAGATGATGATATCTTCTTCTACTTTGAGATAGACTAATGATCCCAAGCAAAATAGGATATGACTAAGAGAATTAACTACTTGAGACAGACTGATGTTCTCAAAGAAATATGATTCAAATAGATGTTTGCTAATGATGAGGGTATATGAAACACTTTGATAAATATTTCAACCTAAGATTTGAGATGAAAAATATTCATGAAGGTGTGAAAGATGAATTTTGATTTGATGTGGGTTAATCTTGATTATAGTTGGATGTGGGTCAATCAAGATAACTAGGATTAAAGTCCAAATATTTTGATGGTGCTCCTAAGCCAAAAGTAGAAGATTTTATGAAAATTGGAATTAGAAGGAGATGTGGATGAAGATTTGAATGAAGAATGGATGAACCTTAGAAGACAAATGAGAGATGTTGGAAGACAAAGGAATAATTAAGGGTGATTGGTTTGGATGAAAAGGAAGATGAATTGGATTAGGATTTTATAGAATGATACGAGGTTGACAAGTGGATTGGATTAGAAGAATGATTAGATTGGATTAAGAAAGAAGATGTTGATGTGGATTATGAAGAATGATTAGGATGAAAGTGATTAGATGAGAATAAGAACCTTGATTGAGTGATTAGGAAGATGATGAAATGATTAGCATGCTTAAGATAAGATAGATGATTTAGAAGAAGTGATTAGGATGAATAAGAAAAATATGGATGAATTAGAAGAAGTGATTAGGATGAAGGGAACGATTAGGATGAATAAGGAAGATATGTAGGATGATTATGGATGCTGATTAAGATGAAGGATGATTAAGATGACTAAGGGTGATTAAGAAGAATGTGAATGACTTGGAAGAAGTTATTAGGATGATTAAGATAAGATGAAGAATTTGAAAGATTGATTAGGATGTAGATGTTGATTAAGGATGATTAGAAGAATATGGCTGGTTGGATTTGATTAGAGAGTTGATTTGGAATATTATGGATGATTAGGAGATGATGAGTAGAATGATTAAGGATGATTGGGATTAGAGGAATGATTTGGATGATTAAGAGGGTGATTAGGATAAGAATTATTTGATAGATAGAATAAGTGATGTGAACATGATGTGGAAAGCTTGACTAGACTTAAACAAGAATGTTTTTGTTTTGTTTTTTGCAATGTTTTGATTATTTTGAGTTTTTGATGTTTTTGACTTTTTTTTGCTTTTATGTTTTATGATGTTTGTGAGTTTTTGTAGTTTTAAACATACAAAATATACAGTGCAATTATATACAAGACAAAATTCCTAAGGCTTAATTTGGATGGTGTGTCCCCTTTTGGTTGCAAATGGGGAAGGTTTTAAACACTCAAGCACATCAAACACACCAACATCCCTATTGAGGTTTCAACTAGGATTTACAAGCTCAACTAAGGGAATATCCTTGATATACATAAGGTACATGAGGCCCAAATCCTTAGATGAAAGAGAATAATGCCACACAGCCGGGAGGAGATGGTAACCCAAATCTCCACCTTCACTTCCCAAATGTATAAATTTATTTGGGGCTTAGCCAAGAGTGACAAGATTCTACTCCAAAGAGAGTTGTATTTGGATTCACCTCCTGATATTTATAATCCACCAGAACACGGGAGTTGAGGTTGTCCCTTGAGGTGATCAAATCCCCAAACAAGCCTCCTAGAAAAAGAAAACAAGACCACATATTTCTTGTGCACTCAAGGTCACCCGAAGGCACGAGAGGAGAGAATACGTATGTGATCTTGGGGTTTAAAATACACTTGTTCTTTTTATATCCCAAATCCAAATGTGAAAGGTTTATTTTAAGCCCAATTTGCAAAATGTGTAGAAGACACTTCAAAACGATTGTCTAAAGCCAAAATTGATTTCTAAAACAGATTCCTTATGTTTTTTTGATAAATTTTAAAAAACATATTGACTGAAAAATGCTTTCATATGCAAGAGTTATGAGCATTTTAAGATTACAATGAAAGGTCAACTTTGAATACGTGCACCTAATTTTTGAAAATTAATCTGGATAAATGGATTTCATATTTGCATAGAGGGCTGAATCATCTTTCTGGTTCTTTTTGAATCGTCCAAAACGGAGCTTGTATGTAGAAGTTATTAACGTTTCCATGAAACTTTTCTATTGAAACTTTTCTGTTATGAGTTTGCATGGATGAAAGGGCTAAGTTAAGCCCCTAAAAGCCAGCCCTTGGGTCCCATGTGACCATTGGCAGAAAGATAGGGGGCTGGGAATTTTAGCAGAGCCCCTGGTCGTCCATATGACCAGGGGTTAAATACCTGCAAAAAGCAGCAAATTAAAAACTTATTAAAATAATACACAATAAAAATAGATTTTAAATGAACTTTTAAAAAGAGCAACACAAAATTTAAAATGAGTGGGGGGAAATTTGTTTGGGTTTTATTTTATTTTATTTTTAAAATTTAATTTAGGCGGG
>MU224385.1:107367-153844 GCA_018584345.1 Thuja plicata
ATATATAATTTGTAATATTTTTTTTTATTTTTAATATATGTGTATATATATATTTTTCAAAAATATATAAAAATATATGTACTAAAAATAAAAATAAAAAGAATGTAGACAAATGTAATTTTATTTTTTATTTTTTTAAAAAATATAAACTAATATATTTGAACTACAAATGAGATTATGCAAAGAAACACACGATGTATATTCAATGCATATATGTTTCTACAACTTGAAAATAGTGAAATGAGGGAGGAGAAGGTAAGAAATGATATGTCAAAATTTCTCCCTTGGCTACCCCAAACACAACTTTCCCTTGATTTTTGAGCTCCTTGCAAAGCTTGAGCTCCAAATGTTTTTTTTTAACCTGCAAACTCACAACTCACAAAAATACTCAAAAGAACACGCATTAGAGGATTAGTATGTAAAAGAACCCATGAAGTGGGTCCCACCGGGCATGCCAAAATGTAGTATGCAAAAATATAAATAAAGGAATAAATAGTAAGTAACTAAAACTTATTCCTACATATCTACATACACCTCAAAGGATATGGAGAAAGCATGTAAATGAGAATAAATGACAATAAGAAAATAAGTTTAATCTACTCAAAACAACACATGCAAACCTCCCAAATGAAGAAGTGATTGTTGGAATGTGGTTGCTCACAATCATGCAGCATAAAAATGTGATGAAACATCTTGTTGAAGGAGAGGAGAGGGCTCTTATTTTATAGATTTTTGAGGAAAATGGATGGTTGAGATTCAAATTTGGATGGAGGGCTAAGATTCTTCAGGATCAATGATGTGGCCATGAGGTGGAGGCCAAGTGGATTAGGGCTTTGACCATTCAAAGGGGGGAAGATGCTCACATATGTGAGAGAAACCTTTGAAAGTGATGGGTTAGTAACAATGTGTAAGAAGGTGTAAGAGGGTGTAAGAGGGTGAGAAGACCAAAGTTGCTCACACATGTGTGAGAAACTTGAGAAAGTGATGGCTCATGGTTGAGTTCACATGTGAAGGGGGACAAATGTGTAAGTGTGTGTAAGATGTGTAAGTGGTGTGTAAGAGTCACATGTGACTTGGGTTTGATAATCCTTTGATTAGGATTGTGCAAATGATTAGGGAGTGATTAGGATTAATTAGTGGCAAGTGGGGTAGAAAGATGGGTTAGGTTAAAGAAGTGAGGTTAGGTGAGGGTTAAAGTTAGGAGCCATATGCTCAAATAGAATTAAAGAAAACAACCCAATCGTGCTTTGAAGAAAATGACATTTCTTCAATAATTTCCACATTTTCAAGCAATGGCGCCTTGTAACAAATGTATGTTTTATTATTTTTGTTTTTTTTTGTATTTGTAATCAAATTAGGTTATGATATTGATTTTTTGTTTTCTTTTAGTAATTTTATATCACTTTCATCAAACAACCCAAGAACAGGAAAAATAAATGAAAGACAACCCCCCGTAAACCCTCCTCAAAATTCTCCTCATCCACCACCATCGCCACCCGTAAACTCTCCTCAAAATTCTCCTCGTCTACAACTACCACCACCTGTAGAACCTCCAGATGTGTCATTAGATCATGTAAATGCAACACAAGAGGACCGCGTGCAATGCCTTAACCAAAATAATGCACAAATTAATATATTAGTCAAGATGTTGAAGTCTTCCGATCTTCAGCATCACTCTACCCTCGCCACTGCATTAGAAAAAATGTCCAATTGTGCAGATGAGGTGTCTCAAGAGGTGACAAAATGGGGTTCATGGAGGGATATGTGTCATATATATTATGCTGATAGTTTATCATATGAGTATGTGAAAATAAAAGGCATACAAAAATGTGATATATGTGCCCTTTTTACCGATCCTAATACTAGCAATTCCCTAGAAGATAATACAAAATAGTTTCCTATACATTGGTGTGCTCGTAGGGGGATGAAATCAACTTTTTGGGATAGGTGGTATATGGTATTTGACCAACCACATTGTAATAATAATGAGGTGCCTTTATATTTTTTGAGTAAGCAATATTGTGAGTTTATCCATGGTGAGAACCCGAATTACTTTGACTTTCATGAGTTCCAGGGTAGAGGGATAGGCTCTACGCAGGATAGACCTAGGGCACATAGGATTACTCGAACACAAGAGAGGAGGCGTACTGCTAGAAAAATCCTCATTCTTATTATAGTGCCAATAGTAGTGAAGGAATCTATGGATATATAGACTCTTCATGCAGCTGCATCATTAACTGATTTCATTATCTAGCATGACACTCAGTTAGCTAGAAGAGAGGATGGATCAGTGAATGTGCCACTTCCATCTTCATCAGATGTGCCATTAGGATCATCCCATCCCGTGCCAGGTCCATCATCATTAGATGCACCATTAGGATCACCTCATCCCATTGAGCATATATGTATCATTTTTAATGGTATATGTGATGGGGTAGATAGTTAGTCGAGTGTGGATGGTTCGAAATCCCATTCATGTGTACATTGCGAGAGAAGATGTCAGGCATGCAATACTAAGGATATGACCCTCACAGATGATCTATTGTTAATGGTGTATGGTATAGAGCTGACACATGTTTGTTTAAATTTGTGTTTTGACATGTTATTTTAATTAATTACCTAAATCTGTTAAAAGTAAATAAATTTTTATGTATAGAAGAATCTAAATTGATACATGAATAATACGCATTACATGGTGTAGTTGATGGTACGAGCACACCAAGGAGTGCTTGTTCTGGTAGACGTGGATGGGTAGCTCAAACACCTGAGGTAATGTTTTATAAATATTCATAAAATATAATAGCACGCTGTTTACAAAATATTATTTCTTAATAATTTGTATGGTGGTAACTTAGTGTGGTTAAAGAATTAGTGTATGTTTGTTTGCTATTTATTTATGGTCAAAGAATTTTTTCTAATGTAATTCAACTCAAGGAATTCATAAAAGGATGGTACTCCCTCAAGGAATTAGGTTGAATGCAAAGGCTTCAATAGAGATCCCCGACTTTTGGTAACCTAGACACCATACTTTTGAACAAGTTCACTTCCTTGTCCAGACATCATGACTCAAACTGATTTGAACTCCCGCTCTCCATCCTTGGACACAGTTCAACCAATGTTGATCTCATACATAGACTCATACCCCAGCCAATCACTTATTAGCTTCTGAATCAACCTGGAACATCCAACCATCATTCTTTAACTCTTATTTCTTGTTCAAAATCATGAATACAATCTTTGATTTTTCACTGATTATGAATGTCCTCAATCCTTCAATACACCTCCATGGCCTTTTGAAGACTCCCAACATATAAATTCTAAGAGACCCTAAGAACCCATCAAGTTATCACAAGGTCCTTATCCTATCGCTCAAAGAACATTCACTTGCTAGTTCAGTAAACTCTACTCTCTGGCATTTCACTGTCATACTAGGACAGTCCCCATATACTAGTCTATATATTCACCATAAAAAAGAACTCCTCTACACCCTAGGTTCATAAGCACCCCAAATATATTCACTGCTAGGCTACAACAGTCCTATTACTTGCTACAAAAGTGGTCCTAACCTCTGACCTATACGAATACAATCTGAACCATCCTTCTCTAACTGTGACTACAATTTTTTTAAACAATAGTCTTGTGTGTGAAAGAAGAGAAATTTTTTATATTGTAATAATGGCTTGTAAAATTTGTTTATAAACTTGTGAGCATTTGTGGAATTCAAGTGAATCATAATCTTCATTGTAAACTATTGCTTATATATTTATTTGGTGTTTTATAGGGCTTGTCAGGGCCTTAGATTTTTGAGATTTATGATGTCACCCTTTCTGCCATTGACTTTGTCTTACAGAGCTATGTGGTATCATAGTTTGCACACCTCTTGTTATTCGTTTTAATTGAACCCATGCGGTATCATATTATTTCTCCTATGTTAATTTTGTTTTTGTTAGCCTACCCCACCAAGCTCAAGGTCATTAGGAAAGAGGAAGAAATCATTGGGGACATTGAAACAAAAAAGGTAATTAAGTCCAATTTAAGTATATTTGTTGAAATGTATTATGAACATTTCAATGTAGTCTATATTGATGAATGTACTTGACTTGTTTATTGTATACATATAGAATCAATTGGGTTTCACTGAACTAATGAATTCCCTAGACACTGTTG
This sequence comes from Thuja plicata, assembly GCA_018584345.1. Classification (NCBI taxonomy): domain Eukaryota; kingdom Viridiplantae; phylum Streptophyta; class Pinopsida; order Cupressales; family Cupressaceae; genus Thuja; species Thuja plicata. Next base: position 111,535 of record MU224385.1, read on the forward strand.
ATGTTCAGGAGAGGGAGGAGGTAACATGTTTTTATATTTACTTTCAATTTCATTCTTGTTTGTTCAAAATATTTTAGAAATCATGTTCCTCTATTAGTATGTCATTTGCTATGACTTTTTTTAGACACTCAAATTTGATTAAACATATTTAATTAAATTTAGTACCTTCCTAGAAAATTATTGATTAAATAATTATATACTATTTGATTTATTTATGTTATCTCCTAGCTCAATTAATTCAATTAATTAGCTATAGTCTGATTAATTATCAAATGACAACCCATAGTCTAATAATTAATTAAATCCCTTTTCCTCTATGAAGTTGAATGAATATATTTATTTATTTAACTTAATTCATAAATCCCCTTTTATCCCACTTGTGAATTAAATATTTTATTTAATTCAATTGAGCACATGTCTCCTAACATTAACCCCTAAACTAACCTTTCTCAACAACTTAACCCATGGTTCCAACTCAACCCAACCCATTCACACATACTAACCCTTCCTTATTAGTTAATTAACCACAATTAAATATTAACCCCTCCACTATTTCTCTCTCCTCCCATCACATCTTCCTAATCACCCCACTTGTCCCCTAAACCTAAGCCTAATCACCCCTTAAGCATGTGCACAATCCTAATCCAAGGATTAAGAACTCAACCCCAATCCCAAAGTCAACTCTCATATCACATCCCTTAAATCTCTAACCATATGCATTTAAGTCTTCCTTAAATGCTCTTACATCCCTCTTACACACTCCATCCATCTCTTACATCTTTGTCCCCTCTCACATCTCCCAAAATGGTCACATTCCCCCATTCTTCCAAACCTCTCTCCTTGTGACACTTGTCACAATAAGAGACATTTGAGAAAACACAATCCATGTGCTCTCTCTCAAATGCATCTTGACCCTTCCTCAAGTTTGCATCTTGACCCTCCATGTCTCCCTCCATTTTCCTATAAATTGAACCCTTCACTCTTCCATTTTCATCCATCTTTATTGCAAAGTTATCATGCCTATTTGAGAGCCAAAAACATCCATTGTAACACCATAATGCCCAAATCATCCTAGAAGCAACACTTACCCAATTTATTGAAGCTTGAAGCATCCATTGAGCACACATCCAATCCATCTTGGACCAAATCTACACATCAAAGGGAGCTTCTACTTAGCTTGGGAGGTTTTCATGCTCTTAGGCTCTTTTTAATATTTTTAGTTCTCTTTTTGGGTCTAATCTTATATGTGTGTTGCCCCATTTTTTTTCTTCATATCTTTAAACAAAAATGGATGTTTTGTGTGTAGTAATGGTCTTAAAATCATTGTGTAAATATTGAGTCTAAGTCTAGTTTTTCCCTTAGGCTAGGAGGCCTTTATCAGATTTTTCCAAATTGACTTCTCCTTTATTAGACGGGAGGTTTTATCCAAATTCATGTTATATTGGGTAGGTTAAGCTCCCAAATCTGATAAAATTCATGATTCAGAGGTTTCTAACATTGTTTTTATGTGATTTTGGAATCTTTAGCCTTAATACTTCATTTTAGCACATTGGCGGAAAATCGGTCGTGAGCTTCTTCTTGGCAGATTTTCACTTGCATAGTGCGTTGTCCGCAGATGATAAGTTTAAAAAAAGTATCAGTGGTCAGTGGAAGTTAGAAATAGATGATTTGAGGTTAGAAAGACTATTGCACTCAAAATGAATCCCTACAGGCAAGGAGAATGATCAAATGATGAAGAATCTAAGTTAAAAGCTTATCGGCGGAAAAGCAGAAAATTGCTTCTTTATTACTCCACTAGGCGGGTTTTGACCCACGGGGTGCATTCTTTGCCAAATCAGTATACAAAGGATCCTTGAGGAAGAATAAATATTTTGTGTGACTTAAGATGTAAAGAAAGCTAATAAAATTTTCATATATCATGGTAGAACTTTAATAGGCTAAAATTCCTCTTTGGAGGATTTTTGAGTAAGGAGTGTTCCAAAAGCATTTTTCTGCCAAAAGAGAAGCAGAAAAGTAATTATCTGCCACCCCCAGAAATTTACCGTTATACTTCTATTAAGTGAAAATATTTTTTCTAAGTACTTGTAAAAGTAAGGTAATAAATTCAAATAAAGTCGTTATGCTTCATAACAGACATTTTCATAAATGATTATGTCTTTTCACTCATGTGGCACGACAAGTAGGCAATTAACGGTAAAAAGTTGGAATTTATAAAATCAATGAAGTATGGTAAACAAGAATTAACGACTATTTGTCAAATTGCCTAAATTAAAACCCCTAGTTATAGCTTCTTCTTGTTTTTATATTGCTGAGATAGATTCCTGGTTCTCGAATCAAAATTGATCAAAACATGGCCACCAGATTCATGGGATTCGATGGAATGAATGGTATTACATTTTAATGGCATAAAATCATGGATACTTCTCTAAGATTCTTTGACATGCAAAGATTCCAGAATAGATTGAACACAGAAAGAATATACCCCATTACTGAGAAGTTGAAGGAGAGCGGGTTAGTTGAAGTCGTCGTCTTTCCTGTTGCAATTCAAGATCCAGAGCTCAATCATGAATGCATAGCTTGTTACAATCATGATAATAAGAAAATTATTTTTCCAAATGACACAATTCTGCTCTCTATCGACCGAGATTCTATTCAAAACTGTCTTTGTATTCCAGAACAAGATGAATACTCAGAGATGAACTACAGCCGAGCAGTCACTGAATACAGAGCAAAGAAGATGAAATGGAGGAAGGAGATAATGAAGACCTAGTTCCAGAATCCCAGGAGCGCCAAGGGAAAATTGCCTAAGACACTTTATGGCATGAACCTAAAACAAGAAATCATAGACATCCTAGTATTACTCCATAGGATCAGAGGTGAGAATGACGCACTTAACCTTTTTGAGCACCATTTCTTTCTGGTCCAGGTGATTTTCTCCCAACATTATTTTATTGATTGGGCTCACATGGTAAGAAAAAATCTTTCAGATGCCCTAAATAGAGCTAAATATCAGAAGGAGTTCTATATTTCCTTATTTTTATTATATATCCTAGCTACAATTCAAATTTGGCGAGGGCTTCCTAGGCTAGAAGAATTCTCGGATGATGTAAATAGTTACGAATTATTTCCCTGTTTGCAATTGCATAATAGTTATGTTGAATATATCAAGGTTAATGATGCATTCATAATGAGAATATGTAGGGAGTTGAAAGGTTTCCCAGGTAGGAGATTTTCTCCAGAAGCTATGGCATTTATCAGCCAATTTGGGTGCTATTTTATCCAATTTGCAAATTTCTCATATATTCGTCTTGCAGGATTTGATGATTTCCCCTTGAAGCTGCCTAGGTATCCCAATGACATGATCATGTTGGTTGAAACAATGAGGCGGGTAGTCCAAGTGAATTTGATCTGTACAAGCACCAAAAGGAAAGACTATTATTTTCCCATGACTAATCGAGCCTATAGTTGTGCTTCCCAGTCTGAGGCAAAGAATGTTTTGAAGGCATTCTTGAAGAAGTTTCAATTGGAAACATATGATGTCCTGAGACCCCAGTTTGATCCTATGAATTATGTAAGAGATTGCTTGCAAATGGGTCACTCAATTCATCACACAGATGAGATAGAAGACTATTGGGCCAATTGCAAGGATGATCTAGAAAGCAGAGATAGATTTTATGCAAGGTTAATTGTTGAACAAATCAAAAAATTGAAAGTTAACATTGCAGTTGAAGGTGTAGAAGATGAAGGCTAGCATAGGTATGATGATACATATATGGATAATATTAAGCCCCTCCCTATAAGCTCTGAACCCATGCAAGGTCAAGCCATTGATGAATTACAAGAATTAATAGACGGAATCTACAAAAGAACAGAGCAGTGGATCCAATGGATGACAAGCAGAAGGAAGAGGTCGGAAAGGAAGCCTCCTTCTCAACAAAATCTTGCAAAAGTGACTAGGAATACTCCTATAGCATCCTCAGTGACTATCCCAACCATAGCTAGAGAACTAGCTCAACCATTGGGTGGAGGCGATGAACCTCATGAGAAGGTAATTCCAATAGAAAAGACATGCGGAGATGGCTCCCCTCCTATCATTGGTTCAATAGAAGAAGTGATTTCCATAGATACGGTCAAGTCTATGGCTGAACCTATTAAAAGTGCAAAAACAAAGCAACCAGTTAAAGCTAGCACTTTGGATACACAAGGTGACACCTCAATTCAAGATACTCCAAGGAGAGGGTCCCCTATTATAGTAGAGGTGGAAGAGGAAAGTTCCAGTACTTCAGCCATTGAATCAGATACAAAGGTCGAAAAGCAACAGGAAGTTACTCGGGTCACTAAAGTAATCTCCTCCTATCCAACTCTAGTAAATCCATTCACTTCCAAACCAAAGTCTACTCCTCCAGTCATCAAGAAATTGTTTAAAGAGGAATTGTTTTCTGCGACCAAAGTTACTAGAGCACTAAGTCTTGGATAGAGAACACTCTCGAGCACAAAAGGAAGAGAATAGAAGGAGCTCCTAGCAAGGATACTCTTTCATGGGCCTTACAATCTAGTACCACTATGAGCAAGGTGAAGAAAGCTAAGACACTGTCTACATTAGGCCGAGATCCTGAAACCAAGCATTTCACTATGGAAGTAGTGAAGCCTACAAAGGAGGGCAGGTTTGAAGATTTAACTTACTCTGATTTTAAGTTACAGTCATTTGATATGGGGTTATCTCTTCATGATACCAAAGTGGATTGGTGTAAATCCACTAATGAAGTAATTGAAGAAGATCTTGAGGAGCTTAAGACTGCTAAGGTACAACTTAAAGAAGAAGTCAAGGAACTGACTAATTTTATCAGGAAGTTGATTACTCCTATTGCAAGCATTCCTAGCTCCCAAATGACTTTCGACCCCAATGTTGCAGAGAATCAAGCTATTATTGCCAAGTTGCAAGAAGACAAACACTTTGGGCAAATTGGTAAAAATTGGATTGATAGACTAAAATATGAAGGGCTTGTGATTGTTGAGTAGTTGGGTGATACTATCTTGAAGCTGGAAAAGGAAAGAAACAATATTAATATTAATTTGTAGACTCTCACATCAGAAAGGGTGAAGTGTCAAGAGAGTAATGTTGCACATAGTAGTCAAAATGAAGAATAAAGAGGCAATAAAAGCCAAGATCTTGCAGAAGGGAGATGAGCCCTTAATCGAATGGCTTCAAAACCTGGAATTTCAAGCTGAGATGATCATCCAAGCTGAAGGAGGATTGCAGCAAATAGAAGTCAAACTCAAAGAAGAATAGGAGAAAGAATTCAAGCTTCTCAAAGGTCTTCACATAGAAGCACATACAAGTGGTCAAGGAAAATAACTTGTTAGGGTATTAAATATGAAAAAATCCTTCTCCGACTATGTAGATAAATTGGCAGAGTAGTCTTCCTCTTGCCTGGATAAAGTACCAGATCTCCAATAGTTGAGTGGGAGCATCTATAAAGCTATGGAAGAACTAAAAGATCGGGTAGATGCGGTTAAAATCCTGGCCAAAGATCATTCCCGATGGCTTATCAAATATACTAATGTCCATATCAATAACTATAAAGAGCTTATCCTAATTATCACAGTTGTTACCTCCTATAGGGAAAAATTAGATAAGGGGAAGAAAACAGAGGCATAAATATACTTCCCTCTTATACTAATTTTTGATAGATATTGTAATGGATAAACGTTCATTTATCATTTATCATTTCTGGTTAGAGAGGCTGAACCGTTTCGGTTACATATTTTATAACGGTCAAACTTTGAAGTCTATATGTATTATTTTGAAAATCAATAAAAGGGTCAGCTAAATTTTGGTGTGAAGAACTTGATTTTTGTTGAGCCAAAATCATTTATGTCTGAATGCCAATGTTTTAACTGTTCCATTTCATTTGTCTTTCTGTTAATTTAAATGTTTCTTTAAAATTGGATTTATATTTCATAATCAAACCAAGGTTCTGTATTATGATTTGATACAATTAACTGAGGGGAAATTTGGGTATTATTCAAATTATGAGAGATGTGCTTATGAAGTTTTTAGAATTAGTTTGAGTCAACATCGTTATATTATCATTATCTACTGTTGCATTACTAATTTTTTGAACTCATATGATTGATGAAATCTTGAAATTGGCTAGATTTAGAGTTAAAATTATTATGCCTGAGCTAGTTCCTGTCTAGGCCTAGTTCAGATTACCTCTTCTATTCTTAGGTTAAGAACAAACCCCTATTAGATTAGAAAAGAACAAAATTCATTAAAGATCAATTACTTAAGGGAGTTGTACCTGCAAATTCAGAGGAAAATTAGTTATTCAGTTGCATTTCCCAACTGTTGTATTCGATTGTTTCTTTAAATATTTGGGCATTTAAGAGTTAAAACAAAAGAAAGAACAATCACTTTACCAACATATTTTTGGTGGCTCTGTTGGGGAGAGAAAATAGTCGCTAAACCAAAAGCAATATCATGAGGAAAGATGGTGCTTCCCCATGAAAATGTGATTCCTGTGCTTCAGCCAAATCTTGGATTCCAGGAAGATCAAGAGGATATCATTTACTCATTGAATATGTTCATCTGGAGATACCGAAGAAACATTGAACATTATAGAAATGCTATTCAAGTTCTTGAACAAGAAGAAGCCAGAGAAGAAGCACTTGAAAGAGCCATCCAAAGGAGAAATCTAAGAAGGGCACAATGCCAAGTAGAGCGTGAAGCTAGACTGCAAAATTAGTTGAAGCCCTGGAGTCTAAAATATTTCTTAGGAGTGTAAGAGAGTAAGGTGGTACAGACCTAGTCTTTGAGAGACTAGCAGATATTGGTTTTTCTCTACTTGAAGTACCTCGTCGAAAGAATAGAAATACTAAGAGGAAAAGTAGACCTCCTTTCCCTCCCAAAAAACAAACCCCCTTGTCTACCACCTATCAAGTGCTAACCTTGCACGGAGTAGTTTCTCCTCCTATTGTAAACCTAACACCTTATCTACCCCAGGTAGTTATGGCAGCTCCTTGGGCTGCCGCAGTTGGACCGCAGCAACTAGCAACATATAATCCCCTTCCCTCAGGTTCAAGGAAGAACTTTCCCAAATTCTTTGGAGATTGGAAAGTGTCCATAGATGAACACATTATTGCTTTCTTTGCATCCATTAATATATAAGAAGTATGTGAAGAAGATGGTGCAATTAGATTATTTGTTGAGACTTCTGTTGAAGGTGCAGCTGATTGGTTTCATCACTTGCCTAATTCTTCTATTACAGATTGGGTTTCTATGAGAGCAACTTTTGAAAGAAGATTTAAAACTTTTTAATATGAGCATGTTTTGTTGACACAATTGACTTCTATCAAGAAAGAGACTTATATTAGTATGAGGGATTGTGTTGCTAAATTTATCAAGCTTGTTAACCGTATCTTGACAGCTAACCGACCTACTGTAGGAAATTTGAAGACATTTTTCATAAGTGATATGCCACCTGATATCAGCTATGACTTAAGAAGAGTAAACCTGACAAATTTGGATGTTGTACAGAGAATTGTTGTAGAACTTGAAGACCACATGATCTCATCAGGAAAGTGGAAATGATAAATACAAACTAGGGTTGGTACTAGTAATACCACATCATCAGATGAGATGATCCATAAATTATCCAATGAGTTCACTGCTTTCAAAAGACAACTTCCCAGATTTAACAATCCCTACCGGAAAAATTTTCAAGATCATCCTAGAAGAAATAATGATGGAAAAACATTACAATTGACTGCTCCATAACAAAGGCTAGCCATAGAAGCTCCTCCCAAAAGGGGAAACATGTGTGCTTTTCACCTAACAACAAATCATGATGGAGAAAGTTTCCTTGATGTAGCTCATGCCTGGCAGATGCATCAAACAGATGAATGGAATGCTGGAGTATCTGGAGCTGAACTGGATTCGTGCTCACATGGTGACTCTGAAAACTTATTTTTTGAGTATGTATCAGATTCAGAACAAGACGTGGCATGTTATGATACCATAGATGGGACCTCTTATGCAGTATTGACCCGTAATAAAAAATATAAACCCCTATTTTCACACCTCCACCAAAAGTTAATTAGGCATCTACTTCTGGATCTAAAGACGTCAACCAAGGAGTAAAGTCTTTGCATTTAGGAAAGGAACAAAATTATTTTGACATTATTCAATTCTGTAAAGATTCCAAAATTCAGATTTCTCCTATAGACTATCTTAAGTCTAACCCTGTATAGTTGCAAAAGTTAGTGGACTATTGTAAAGGAGGGACCCAAGATTTAAAACAAAATGTCATTAATTCAATAGAAAATGAGTCTATTTTGGCAGGTCTATTTGATCAAGGAGAGTCATATGTTTTGGCTACTTCTCTGGGTCAAAATCCTGACCCATTCTATATGTCATTGTTTATTAATGGTTGTAAGTTAAGTAATTGTATAATAGACTCTGGTGCCTCAGACAATGTGATGCCATCGACTGTAGCTAAGGCTCTAGGTCTCACTCTCACTAAATCCCATGGTATATTCTATTCCATGGACGCAAAGAGGTCCCTTTGATTGGGAAAATCAAAGATGCTCAAGTGGCTTTAGTAGCACACCCTGAGAAGAAAATGTTATTAACCATTTTGGTTTCTGATATACCTGCTAGTTACGGTTTGTTGTTAAGAAGGATTTTTTGCATGGATATAGGAGGTGAAATAAAGCTGGATTGGTCTCAGGCTTTAATCCTAGTAGGTAAAAAAAAGATAAAGCTGGTTCTTGAAGAGAAAGCAAAGTTCACAGTACTAAAATTTGATGACCCCAAAGACCAAATTCTATACCAGGAATTAGAATTTGGTAATTACATGCTATTTATAGATAATCATGGTGAAGAACTTGAACCTAAAGAAGAGAAAATTTAGTCTTCCGCTGAAGAAATGTCACCATATATTTGGACTCTCGAGTTTGATGGTAGCTATGCATTGTCAGGATCTGGTGCAGGTGTAGTTCTAATATCGCCAGATGGAGAATGTGAGCCCATGGCTTATAAATTGGAGTTTGGGAACACCAATAATATAGTTGAGTATGAAGCTCTAGTGTTGGGAATTATTTTTGCAAAGGAGAAAGGTGAGAAAATTTTAAAAGCTTGGGGTAATGCTGAGTTAATCGTGCACCAAGTTAAAAATCAATACTCTGTGAAGAATCATAGATTAAAAAACTACAGGAACAGGGTATGGGATGAAATTGAAGCCTTAGATGCATTCTCTATTGAATCTATGCCAAGAGAGTTGAATTCTAAGGCAGACTCCTTAGCGGTATCAGCCTCATTGCTTTTCCCTCACCCAGATTTCAAAGATAAGAAGTATCAAGTAGCGGTTGTGTATAGACCATCTGTACCTAACAATGTGGAATATTGGTAGGTATTTGAGGACAACAATAATCTCCTTCTATTTTTGGAGAGCGGCGGTGACTTTCATAAAGATGCTCCTAGTAGTCATAAAGTAAATTGTTGTGATGATCAGAAGAAAGATAAGTTAGGGATCATCCAGTTGCAAGGAAATATAATTCCTCCTCATTTGGTCACACTTGAGAAACTTTTCAATAGGCATGATACCTTTGTTAAAAAGAAGAGGACTAAGAAAGGTCCTACTACTGGTGAATATGAGGGAATAAACATCGGAAGCGAAAAAAATCCTAAGGTGATCAATATTGGGAAATGTTGTACTGAGGAAGAGAGAGAAGAAGCTAGAAAACTCTTCCTAGAGTACCAGGATGTCTTCGCATGGAGTTATGAAGATTTAAAAAGCTTTATGGATGGGAAATTCAAACATCAAATTTCCCTAAAACCCGAGGTTGTTCCATTCAGGCAGAAACAAAGGAATTACAACCCCAAAGTTGCTGACGCAATATTCAGGGAAGTTGATAAAATACTTAAAGCTAGGATCATATACTCTATCCATCATTCTACCTGGGTAGAAAATATAGTTCCTATCAGAAAGAAAAATGGGGAAATAAGAATCTATGTGGACTTTAGAAACCTTAACCAGTCTTCCTTGAAAGATAACTATGCTCTTCCCAACATTAATCACCTATTGTAGACCATAGCTAGAGCTAAGATGATGTCCATGTTGGATGGCTTCTCAGGGTACAACTAGATAGAGGTGGAGAAAGAAGATCAACATAAAATAGCCTTCACTATTCCATGGGGCACATTTTCTTATCACAGAATGTCGTTTCGATTAATCAATGTCAGGGCTACCTTTTAGAGAGGCATGGATCTCTCCTTTAGTGATATGAAAAATAAAATAATTGGTATGTATCTGGATGATCTTATGGTGTTTTCTAAAAAAATGAATAAATCACATGAAATATCTGAGGAGAGTGTTGCAAAGGTGTAGAGAAGATGAGATTTTTTTGAATCCTAAAAAGTCATTTTTCTGCGTGACTGAAGGGAAATTATTGTGTTACATTGTTTCCCAAGAAGGTATAAGGATTGATCCAGAAAGGGTTAGAGAAATCCAGTAACTAAGCCTCCCTGTAAACAAGACTGGAGTAAAATCATTTTTTGGTCAAGTAAATTTTCTCAAGAGGTTTGTCCCATATTTTTCAAAAATTACTAAATGTATAGTGGATATGATGAAAGGGATTTTGAATTTCAAATGGAATGACCTTGGCAAACAAGATTTCAAAAATATTAAGAATGCCATAGCCAATGCCCTAGTTTTATGCCATCCAGATTACAAGAAGGATTTCATAATTTATTGTTACTCCTTTGAACGTACTTTGTCAGCTATTCTCATGCAGGAAAATACAGAAGGAGTTCAAGATCCTATTTCTTTTATGAGCACACCTCTGAAAAATCATGAGTTGAAATACTCCTAGATTGAGAAACATGCTTTCACTGTGGTAAAATTTTTAAAGAATTTTAGATTCTATATTTTGCACTCTCATTCCTTGGTATATGTGCTTGATATTACAGTAAAAAGTGTATTGACTCAACAAGATGTGGGATGTAATAATAAAGGAGCATCAGTGGCTAAGACACAGGAATATGACATAGAAATCAAACCCACCAAGTTGGTGAGGGGAAATGCATTGTGAAAAGCAATAGCGGAAAACCAGGTAGATGAAGATCCTGAAGCAAAACCATTGGTTTTGGCGGTAAGTATGCAAGACCCTTGTTTTGAAAATATTGTATATTTTTTGATGTATGGTGACTTCCCTGAAGGATTGAATCCATAACAAAGAAGAGATTTAAAGCTTAATGCTTCCAAATATGTTATCTGGGAAGATAGGTTGTCTAAGAGGTCCATAGATGGCACTTTCCTCTGGTGTGTTGACAAACAACAAGAGAAACTGTTGAAAGTATTTCATGATGAAGCCTGTGGGGGAAAATTTTCTTCATCAGTTACTGCATTCAAGATATTGAGACAGTGCTATTATTGGTCAGGAATGTTTAGGGATGCTTATCATTGGGTGGAAAGATGTGAGAAGTGCAAAATGTTTAATGGAAAGCCACAGCTAGCAGCGCTGCCCCTTAGACCAGTGATAATTGAAGGTCCTTTTCAGTAGTGGGGTCTTGATTTTATTGGCCCTATAAATTCTGCATCTAGTGCGGGCCATACCTAGATAATCACTGCGACAGACTACTTCACAAAATGGGTGGAGGTGAAAGAAACTAAGAGAACTACTTTTGAAGTAGTATGTGAATTTATCAAAGAAAACATTCTGGTGAGGTTTGGAGTACATATTAAGTTAGTAATGGATAATGCCAGATATTTTTATTCTTGGGAAATTACTGAGTTTTTTTTTAAGTATGGCATTATGATCAGTCATTCATTCGACTATTTCCCACAAGGAAATGGTCAAGCTGAGTCTAGTAACAAAAACCTGGTGAATATTATGAAGAAACTTGTAGCAAATAATCAGAGAACCTGGCACAACAAAATCCATGAAGCACTCTGGGAAGATAGGGTGAATCCCAAAAGAGCCATTGGTGTTTCTCCTTTCGAACTTGTCTATGGAATTGAAGTCGGTCTCCCACTACCGTTGGAATTGGCTACTTGCAAATTGAGAACAACAATAGAAGATGGTATATACAAAGATGGTTTAGAAAAGAGAAGCATGTACTCAAAAAAGCTTAAAGAAGAAAGGGAGAAAATGGTAGATCACATCACACACCATCAAATGCATGTGAAGAATTTGTTTGATAAAAAAAGAAGACCCCAAAAATTTATGGAGGGGGATATGGTGCTACTATGGGACAAACGTAGGGCACCTAAAGGCATGCATGGAAAATTTGAGACATTCTAGAAAGGGCCCTTGAAGATTCATCAGGCATTCTAGAAGAATTCTTTTAAGCTGACTTCTCAGTATGGAGAGGCACTACCTTGACATACAATGGTTAGGACTTGAAACTATACCAGATCTGAATATAAAATAGGTAACCCATGTATTGTGCAATAGTTACATTTAGTTAATTCTTTTGTTTCCCTTAGTTAGGTTTCCTTTCCTTGTTTTACTTTTCGTATCTTGCTTTAGTTTTGTTGTGATCTGCCTCTTTATAAGCTTTGCAAAACCAGAGACTTGAGTTCCTTGCTTGGACATGTGAATGTCCAAGTCCCCAGACAAAGCCAGCTATTGCCCCATTTTTTTCTTCATATCTTTAAACAAAAATAGATGTTTTGTGTGTAGTAATGATCTTAAAATAATTGTGTAAATCTTGATTCTAAGTCTAGTTTTTCCCTTAGGATAAGAGGCCTTTATCAGATTTTCCCAAATCCACTTCTCCTTTATTAGCCAAGAGATTTTTATCCAAATTCATGTTATATTGGGTAGGTTAAGCTCCCAAATCTGATAAAGGTCATGATTCAGAGGTTTCTAACATTGATTTTATGTGATTTTGGAATCTTTAGCCTTGATACTTTATTTTAACACATTGGCAGAAAATCGGTCATGAGCTTCTCCTTGGCGGATTTTCACCTGCAGAGTGCGTTGTCCACAAATGACAAGTTTAAAAAAAGTATCAGCGGTCAGTGGAAGTTAGAAAAAGATGATTTGAGGTTAGAAAGACTACTGAACTCAAAATGAATCCCTACGGGCAAGGGTAATGATCAAATGATGAAGAATCTAAGTTAAAATCTTATCGGTGAAAAAGTGGAAAATTGCTTCTCCATTACTCCACTAGGTAGGTTTTGACTTGCGGGGTGCATTTTCGGTGCCAAATCAGTATACATAGGATCCTTGAGGAAGAATCAATCTTTTGTGTGACTTAAGACATAAAGAAAGCTAATAAAACTGTCATATATCATGGTAGAACTTTAATAGGCTAAAATTCCTCCTTGGCAGATTTCTGAGTAAGGAGTGTTCCAAAAGCATTTCTCTGCCAAAAGAGAAATGGAAACATAATTATCCACCGCCCCTAGAAATTCACCGTTATACTTCTCCAAAGTGAAAAGATATTTTCTAACAGCTTGTAAAAGTAAGGTAATAACTTCAAATAAAGCCGTTTTGCTTCATAACAGACATTTTCATTAATGCTTAAGTCTTTTCACTCATGTGGTGTGGGAAGTAGGAAATTAAAGGTAAAAATTCAGAAGTTATAAAATCAATGAAGTATGGTAAACAATAATTACCGAATGTTTGTCAAATTTCCTGAATTAAAACCCCTGGTTATAGCTTCTTCTTGTTTTTATATTGCTGAGATAGATTCCTGGTTCTCGAATCAAAATTGATCAAAACATGGCCACCAGATTCATGGGATTCGATGGAATGAATGGTATTACATCTGTATGGAAAAAAATCATGGATACTTCTATGAGATTCTTTGACATGCAGAGCTTCTAGAACAGATTGAACGCAGAAAGAATACACCCCATTACTAAGAAGTTGAAGGAGAGCGGGTTAGTTGAAGCCGCTGGCTTTCCTGTTGCAATTTAGGCTCTAGAGCTCATTCGTGAATGCATAGCCCATTACAATCATGATACTAAGCAAATTATTTTGCCAAATAACATAGTGCTACTCTCTATTGACCGAGATTCTATTCAGTACTACCTTAATATTCTGGAACAAGCTGAATACTTGGAGATGAACTACAGTCAAGCAGTCACTAAATATAGAGCGAAGAAGATGACATGGAGGAACGAGATAATGAAGACCTGGTTCCAGAAGCCTAGGAGTGCCAAGGGAAAATTTCCTAAGACATTTTATGGCATGGACCTTAAGCTATAAATCATAGACATCCTGGTATTACTCCACAGGATTAGAGGTGAGAATGACACACTTAACTTTGTTGAACACCATTTCTTTCTGGTCCAGGTGATCTTTTCCCAGCATAATTTTTTTGATTGGGCTCACATGGTAAGAGAAAATATTTTAGATGCCTTGAATAGAGATAAATATCAGAACAAATTCTACATGTCCTTGGTTTTATTATATATCCTAGCTACAATTCAAATTTGGCTAGGGCTTCCTAGGCTAGAAGAATTCCTGGATGATGTAAAGAGTTACGAATTCTTTCCTTGTTTGAAATTGCATAATACTTATGCTAAATATATCAAGGTTAATGATGTATTCACAATAAGACTATGCAAGGAGTTGCAAGGTTGCCTAGGAAGGAGATTTTCTCCAGAAGCTAGGGCATTCATTAGCCAATTTGGGTGTTATTTTATCCAATTTGAAAATTTCTCATATATTCATCTTGCAGGATTTGATGATTTCCCCTTGAAGCTGCCCACGTATCTCAATGGCATGATCACGCTGGTTGAAGCAATGAGGTAGGAATTCCAAGTGAATCTAATCTATGTAGGCACTAAAAATAAAGCCTATGATTTTCCCATAACTATTGGAGCCTACAGCTGTGCTTCCCGGTTTGAGGCAAAGAATGTTTTGAAGGCATTCTCGAAGAAGTTTCAATTGGAAACATATGATGTCCTAAGACCCCAGTTTGATCCTATGAACTATGCCAGAGATTGCTTGCAAATGGGTCACTCAATTCATCACACAGATGACATAGAAGACTATTGGGCCAATTGCAAGGATGATCTAGAAAGCAGAGATAGATTTTATGCAAGGTTAACTATTGAACAAATCAAAAAATTCAAAGTTAACATTGCAGTTGAAGGTGTAGAAGATCATGGAAAACATATGTATGATGATACATATATGGATAATATTAAGCCCCTCCCTATAAGCTCTAAAATTGTGCTAGGTCAAGCCATTGATGACTTGCAGGCCTTGATGGACGGAATCTACAAAAGAATAGAGCAATGGATTCAATGGATGACGGGCAGAAGGAAGTGGTCGGAAAGGAAGCCTCCACAACAAACTCTTGCAAAAGGGACTGGGAACACTCCTAAAGCATCCTCAGTGACTATCCCAACCGTAGCTAGAGAACTAGCTCAACCAGAGGGTGAAGGCGATGAACTTCCCGAGAAGGTAATTCCACTAGAAAAGACATGCAGAGATGGCACGTCTCCTGTCATTGGTTCAACAAAAGAAGCAATTTCCATAGACCCGGTCAAGTCTACAACTGAACCTATTAAAAGTGCAAAAATAAAGCAACCAGTTAAAGCTAGCACTTTGGATACACAAGGTGACACCTTGATTCAAGATACTCCAAGGCGAGGGTCCCCTATTATAGTAGAGGTGGGAGAGGAAAGTTCCAGTACTTTAGCCATTGAATCAGATAAAGAGGTTGAAAAGAAATAGGAAGTTACTCGAGTCACTAACGTAATCCTCCTCTCCAACTCTAGTAAATCCATTCACTTCCATAATAAACTCTACTCATCCGGTCATCAGGAAGTTGTTTATAAAGGAATTGGTTTCTGCTGCCAAAGTTACTAGTGTTGATTCTTGGATATAGAACATTCTAGAGCACAAAAGGAAGAGAATAGAAGAAGGAGCTCCCAACAAGGATACTCTTTCATGGGCCTTACAATCCAGCACCACTGTGAGAAAGGTGAAGAAAGCTAAGATGTTGTCTACATTAGGCCGAGATCCTGAAACTGGGCATTTCACCATGGAAGTAGGGAAGCTTACAAAGGAGGGCAGGTTTGAAGATTTAACTACTTCTAATTTTGAGCTACATTCATTTGATATGGGGTTAACCCTTAATGATACCAAAGTGGATTGGTGGAAATCCACTAATGTATTAATTGAAGAAGAGCTTGAGGAGCTTAAGACTGCTAAGGTACAACTTAAAGTAGAAGTCAAGGAACTAACTATTTTATCAGGCAGTTGATTACTCCTGTTGCAAGCATTCCTAGCTCCCAAATGACTTTCAACCCCAATGCTATAGAGAATCAAGCTATTGCTGCCAAATTGCAAGAAGACAGACACTTTGGGAAAATTGGTAAAAATTGGATTAAGAGACTCAAATTTGAAGGGCTTGTGATTGTTGAGCAGCTGGGTGATACTATCCTGAAGCTGGAAAAGGAAAGAAAAAATATTAATATGAATTTGCAGAATCTCACATCATAAAGGGTGAAGTGTCAAGAGTGCATAGTAATGCTGCACATAGTAGTCAAAATGAAGACTAAAGAGGAAATAAAAGCCAAGATCTTGCAGAAGGGAGATGAGCCCTTAATCGAATGGCTTCAAAACCTGGAATTTCAAGCTAAGATGATCATCCAAGATGAAGGAGGATTGCAGCAGACAAAATTCAAACTCAAAGAAGAACGGGAAAAAGACTTCAAGCTTCTCAAAGGTATTCACACAGAGTCACAGACAAGTGGTCAAGGAAAAGAACTTGTCAGAGTAGTAAATATGCAAATATCCTTCTCCGACTATGTAGATAAATTAGCAGAGTAGTCTTCCTCTCACCTTGATAAAGTACCAGATCTCCAACAGTTGAGTGGGAGAATCTATAAAGCTATGGAAGAACTAAAAGATCAGGTAGATGCAGTTAAAATTCTGGCCAAAGATCATTCTCAATGGCTTATCAGATATACTAATGTTTATATCAATAGATATGAAGAGCTTATCCAAATCATCACAGCTGTTACCGCCTATAGGGGAAAATTAGATAAGGGGAAGAAAACAGAGGCATAAATATATTTCCCTCTTAACTAATTTTTGATAGATATTGTAATGGATAAAGGTTCGTTTATCAGTTATCATTTCTGGTTAGAGAGGTTGAATCGTTTCGGTTACATATTTTGTAACGGTCAAACTCTGAAGTCTATATGTATTATTTTGAAAATCAATAGAATGGTCAGCTAAATTTTAGTGTGAAGAAATTCATTTTTACTGAGCCAAAATCATTTATGTCTGAATGGCAATGTTTTAACCATTCCATTGCATTTGTCTTTCTGTTAATTTAAATGTTTCTTTAAAATTGGATTTACAGTACATTATCAAACCGAGGTTCTGTATTATGATTTGATACACTTAACTAAGGGGAAATTTGGGTATTATTCAAATTATAAGAGATGTCCTTATGAAGTGTTTAAAATTAGTTTGAGTCAGCATCGTTATATTATCATTATCTATCATTGCATTACCAGTTTTTTGAACTCATATGATTGATGAAATCTTGAAATTGGCTAGATTTAGAGTTAAAACTATTCTACCTGAGCTAGTTCTTGTCTAGGCCTAGTTCGGATTACCTCTTTTGTTCTCAGGTTAGGAAAAAACCCCTATTAGATTAGAAAATAAAAAAATTCATGGAAGATCAATTACTTAAGGGAGTTGTACCTACAAATTCAAAGGGAAATTAGTTATTCAGTTGCATTTCCCAACTGTTGTATTCGATTGTTTCTTTAAATATTTGGGCATTTAAGTGTTAAAAAAAAAAGAAAGAATAATCTATTTACCAACAATGTGGTAATTAGTTAGTTTTTTGAATGCTTAGTTTAGCTTTGTGTTCCTTTAACAACTAGTTTTTATTTCTCACATTTTGGTATGCCTGGTGGCACCCACTTCACGGGTCTTTTTTTTATCATCATCTTTTTCTTGCAAACTAACCAAAATTTTAACATTTTTTGTTGTTTCAGCCTCTTGTGCTAGGTTGTTTGGTTTTTGCAGGTTAGAAGGAGAAAAGGCAACCTTTTACACCATCAATCTCGTCGTCCAAATCAACACAGCAGATTTTTAGTCCACCCGCACGATTGAAGGCTCGAAATGCAGGAATGAGGTTCTGTTCACGGGAACGCGATCCCATGAACCTGTAGACAAATAGAGGCTGACACCCTCTTTTTCCTCTTTTTTGTCTCCTTTCTATTTTTCAACAGACCCACGGGATCATTGTTTGACCTGTGGGAACGTGGTCTTGACTCGCGGGAATGTGATTTGTAATCTGTATAATTGTAACACGTTAATTTATTTTCAAGTCTACAAAATCTCAGTCAAACTCCCGCAGGATTGTTGTTTGACCTCACAGAAATGTGTGTTGACTTCGCGGGATCACTTGCTAGACTCACGGGATAGATTATTGTACTGATTCTGCACTTTTTTGTGTGTAGGTCTCGGGAACGTTGTTTGGAGACACCATTTAGAAATTAAAAACAAACACAATCTCTCATTAGTTTTTGATAAATTAAAATGAATTCACACTTTGGTTTGGTGCAATAAAATATTGGTCTAAAATTTAACCAAACCTTTCATTTGGGCTTAAAACAAATTTATCCAATCTTGAATGCCTTAAAGGAAATTGAACAAGTAATAAAAACATTTCATTTGGTTTACTAAAATCAATCAAACACACAATCTTGAGTGACTAAGGGAAATCAAAACAAATAATCAAATCCCTTCAATTTGGGCTTAAAACGAACATTCAAACAAATCTCGGATGCACTAAAAGGAAAAGAATCAATTTATGTTGCAAATTCAAAGTTTTTCCTTTTTCAAGCAAAGAAAAGAACCTTGCATGTTAATCATGAGTGTTTGAAGTCTTAGATAGAGAAAACTTAGTCTTAATAAGTTATTTTGGAAAGAATAATTGTTTGGTGTGTTTGAAGGAGTGTTTTTCAACACTTCCTTAACAGCTATTTCATTTATTAAAAAAACCTTGTTAATATAAGTGACACACTAGAAATATCTTATATATGTATCCTCTCCCCTTGCCTTCGCAGATCTTCAGTGATGAGAATGATTAAGTTATTTGTTTTGCTTCTAGAGAGGCCTGTTTAAAAGAAGCACGAGTCCTTTTGGAGAACAACCTCAAACTAGTAAATCCCTTCGGCCGGTATAGAAATAAGGTGCGACCCAAAGGTCTGCTTTATATCCCTTCAAAATCGGGTGAGTCGTGTTGATGGTAGTCCATACTGGGTGAATATCCCCAGCATACTGGCATGGTCAACTAGTCTCTTAAGTAAGTCATGAATGTACAAACCGATTGCAGGGACACCACAAATCTCACTAGAAACTATTAACTAGCAACCTACCCAGTTCACCCTTGAAAGATTAATAATCGGTTGTGCAAGGAAGATAGTAACTTCCCCAAGATCACTCGCACATTCGTGCCACCTTGAGCATTTGGATTCGAATAATATGACATCATGAATGGAACCATTGCATGCTTAGTGGTGGCCATATTCTGATTATCTCTCATGTGTGTACCTAGGTTTACGGGGAAAGGTTTTCAAGCTCACCAAATCCTTAGGTAGAAATTTCTTGTGCATTTATTCGATGTTACAAACCTGTGAAAACAATTGTTGAACATACACAAATCGAAGGTCCAAAAGTCTTTTTCCAAAGAGATCAACATTGTCTGCTCCTTGCAAGGTTGCTTTGTCCCTTGTAGGGTTGTCTACTCAAAATTGACCCAACAAAAAAACCAATCATTTGTCTCAAAGACTCCCAAGGTACACTTACCGTAGTCACTGCCTAGAGAATCCTTTTTATAATAACCGTACTCATGACCAATTTGGTAAAACACAAGAAGGTGAATGCTCCATTACTGCCCGTGCATAGAGAATAAAAGAACACAACCTGAGAGGCTACCAAGTACCAACACATCATTGATTCCATTAAGAAAGACACTCACAAAAGAGAAGAATTCAACAAAGTGATATATAATAACAAGGTTTCTCACTTCATGGGCAAATATCGTCTGAATGCTGCCTTTGTTAGATTTGAGCAGTATGACTAGCTGGCCTATCGCAACAAACAGTCATTCCTCCTCTTCTTAGGATCACTTAACATGCAATTTTAGGACTTCCCTTAGGTATCATCTTTAGAAACATGTCACACACTCATCCTGGCATAATCCTAGCATAATCCTATCATAATCCAGCGTAATCCAACATAATCCAATCCAATCTTAGTCAACCTAGTATCATCCTAATCATCATCCAAATCATCTCAAATCACATCCCTCACTTGGTGTTGCATCCCATTTTTGAGTTTCTTAGAACCTACATCTTAATCAAACCCCATCTTTAGGTGTCCTCAAAATAAGCATTGTTTTAGGATAATCCCCTTTTCCCTTGCAACGTCATGACCTTGATCAAAGGTTGGTTTGCATCGATAGAGAATCTCGTCCACCAAAGACCACAAGTTTTTCTTAGGTAGACAATCACATCCACTTGATCTTACACTAGGGAAAGCAACCCTTAATCCTTGCATACACTGAGTCATCCTTAATCCTTAGGAGCATACTCATCATCCTAGACTCATCATCTTGAATCCTAATCCTAGCACCATCATCCTTAGCTTCCTAGGACCATCCTTGCATTATATCTTGCATCTCATATCCCCTTAGGGTAATCATTTCATGCCACCTACCACATGATCCACTAAGAAGAAGAAGGACATGGAACCTAATGTTGCAGCTAGTTCATCAATCCAATGATTCATGACAACACTAACGCCATGGTCTCCTTTGCTCCTCAACACAATGCACTAATTGAGTACATCTGGGTGGACACAAATGAGGTGCCCACAGTGAGCACTATGGAAACATTCATGAACCATCTGGGACATGTCCCCATGATCAATTTCATCCTAGGGCATAACAACCACTACATACTTGAAATCATTCAGTAATAAGGAATCCGACTACCACCTGGAATCATACCTACACTAGTCACATGACCCATGGCACTCCCAAACAAGATACCTCATTTAGTAAGAGAAAAAAAAATTTATCCCATACAACAAGCAATACAAGTGGGATCTCTCCTATCGAAGATGATGCAACCTTCCATCCCCCCATCTATAGTGCACACCACGTGGAAATCCACCCTATTTTCAGTCATGGAAGCCCCACCTCCTAATCCACCACCAGCAACACAATCAGTACCCCCTATTGCTACCCAAGTAGCACCACCAATCCAACCCACAGTCACCCAAGCCTCACAACAAGTTCCACCCTTTATTACACAATTCCCACATTCAGTAGTCAACACCTAGCAAACCAACATTTCGCCAGTCACTGTGCAACCCATCCAAACTACATCAACCAGATTGCAACTGCAAAGCACACAAACCATCAATGCCACAATACCTACCTCTACTCCATCTTCCATCCCTGCAACACATCAACAGCAACCACATTTCACTATAGGCATGCCACCCACGGGAGCTTACAATCAACCCCTATTTCCACAAGGCCCCACTTTCCACGCTCAATCAACGCCAAGACCATAGTATATTCCAGTGCTTTTGCCGCAAACCCAATCCAACCCAAACCCTCTACTACAAGCTTCCCAAATTGGTTAAGCAACACAAAATGCTCCATCTTCCACTTGGAGTTACTCGCAAGCCACCATGCAAGCCTTATTTATCCCCATGTAGACATAGAGAACCCATCCATCTACCTCCCAAACAAAAGAACAACAACCCAACCCCTTCGCAGATGCACAACCAATCACCCAACCTATCCAACAACAACAAACACAACACCATAATGCCAACCTATCGCAAGCGCAACAACAACATAATTCCAACCCATCCCAAGTGCAAATGAAACATAATGCCAACCCATTCACCTCCCAAACACAACAACAACAACCCAACCCCTTCATAGCTGCACAATCAATCGCCCAACCTATCTAGCAGCCACAACCACAAACGTATGGGGCAAATCCATTCGCTGCACAGTCACTGGAGCAATTTGCTAATGCTTTGGCTAATGCAAGCACCACCTCCCTAACCATGCCATATTCAGTAGCATCCCAAGTTATTCTACCTCCACAACAATGAGGTATTTCTACTATCATCAATTTCCCCACTACACATACTAGGGGCATTCCACCACAACACACCTATCCCACATACTCTGGCAACATGACACAACCACTTTACATAGGTGCAACACATACTCACCCCACCTACCCAATATTTTAGCAAGCACAGACCCACAATCAGTCATTAGAACAACAACATCAGGCACCACCATCCAATCCACAACTGTATCTTACTCCGAAATAGTTACTACCATAACAACCTGTCTATAATACCCATTAGTCTCCCTATTACACGACATAGTATCCTCCACAAAATCCCCCATATTCACCATTTGATCCATATCACATCCACAGAACCAATGCAGTCAGAGTTAATAATCCTCCCCCACCAATCAATGAGAAGTGGGAAGAAATGAAGAACGCTCTCAAGGAGATAAAAGCAGGGATTGAGGTTAAGACATTTAAGTTTGAAGAGGTGTGTCCCTACCCATTTGATCAATCTATCACTTCTATACCCTTCCACAAACACTTCAAGACATCCAAGTTTGACAAATACAGGTGAAGGGGACATCCCATCAGCCACGTCAAAGAATTTTACATGGCATGCCAAGAAGTGGCCTATAGCGACAATTTCCTCATGTGTCTATTTCCTAAGAGCTTAGGAGGAACTTCTCTTGAATGGTTCTATAAAATACCCTATGGCACAGTCTCCACATTTTTGGAAATGTCAGAGAAATTTGTGGCCCAATATGCGCATAATATCAAGAACGAGCTCTCCCTCTTAGACCTATGCAACACAAAACAAAAAGGAGGGGAAAATTGGAAGATTACCTACAACATTGGCAGGGACTCACTACAATATTATCCTATCAAGCTCTTGAGAAACATCTCATGACGATCTTCATTAATAATATTCATCCCAAACTAGCCCATCATATGTGCATGAGCTACCTGTAGACTTATCAAGAAATTAGAGGTAAAGGCATGGACCTTGAATGGGGTCTCATAGAAGATGGGGCTATCAACCATTACAAAGAACCCCAGCTTGACAGAAAAATAATGATCGATCACGGTACTGGAACAAGATCAAGAATGCAGTCACTAATGGATCCACTGACACCAAACATGTTCAAGTCATGGTGGTCGGTCCCAATGCACCTACCTAAACCTATCTGCAAGCACCGCCAGTATACCCTCAACCCCCTCCCATGTATCAACAACCCACTCCAACATATCACCAACCAGCGTACTAGAAAAATATGCACCCCTAGACAACAACTATCTATCCCCCTCCAAGAACATCATATCAACCTAACTACCAAGGTCTTGCAAATTAGAAAAATGCCATATCAGTCCCATGTGGAAAACCAAGGCCTTGCACCCAGAATGCACCACAATGCACGTTTACCCCCTTGGGTGAACCCATAGATGTCATCTTCTACAAAATGGCCAAGGCTAACATAATCGTGTACCCAAAAATGCAACCATTTGATGAATCAACACCTAAGCCTCCATGGTAAAAAGACAATGAATATTGTAATTACCATCATGTTAAGGGACATGCTACCATGAAATGCATGAAGCTAAAATTCTACATGCAAGACCTCATCAACCGCAAAGAGATTGAAGTAGACAATCCTGCCCAATCGCCAAATGTGGGTCTTAAAATCTATCAAAATGCATTTCCCGAACACACCTCAGGTAAATGACCAGCCAACCCCGCTCAACCCTCTGACCAAGGGAAGGGAAAGCAAGGAGAAATTGTTGATAAAAAAGATTAGACAAATGCATATATCAACTATGATAATATCATTGACTACATATCCCAAGTCAAGCCCTCTATCCATGTCATTCATGTCAAGGACACCGATAACCATTACACAGTCACCACTTGTTGAGCTAGAATATCAGTTGCAGGTGCAAGTACTACTCTATCTATTGGTACACAATATAACCTATTGGAACACCTAGGGAATACTCCTGCCCAAATTTCCATCATGGATCTCCTCCGCACCTCACCTTTCCATCAAGAGATCCTCAATAAATCCCTACAAGAATCACGTGTTCCCAGCGATATCAACCAAACCCAATTCTAGAACCTTTTCGGCCACTTGAATGCATCTTGTGGGATTTCCTTCACACCAACCGACGTACCTTCCAAAGAACCCAATCATAACCTTCCTCTCCGCAATGCTGTCATGGTTAAGGATTTTTCCATCAAGCAAGTTATGATAGATAATGGTTCAACCCTCAATCTGTGTACTTTAAAATTCATCAAACAGCTGGGCTATACTAAAGTAGATATAATAAATGATGTCATCACCATCAAAGCCTATGATAATCTAAAGTGCACTTATGAAGGCACCATTTCTTTGCCCATCAAGTTGGGCCCTGCGATCCAAGATATAGTATTTCATGTGTTTGATCTTGACCTTCCTTACAATATCCTCCTCGGACACCCATGGATCCATTCTATGCAAGCCATCCCATCCACTTACCATCAGTGCATCAAATTCCCACATAACAACACTAAAATCACCATCTATGTAGATCTGAAACCCTTTGCATACTGCAATGCATTGGAAACCTCTTTCCCACATTCCAATCACTATCCTGGGATTGACATTGGTACCTCTATCGCCAGTTCATCTTGAATCCATTCAGATCCCAAAAAAATCCTCTCTTCCACTCTTTCTACTGTCAAGATCAACAACCAAGGTTGTGGTGAGTACAACCTATCTAACGCCTTCATTGTGGGAGCATTTCCAGTTGATCCACACACTCAAGGTTTCCAACCTAATCCAAGCAAGTCATAACCAAAAACAATCGAACCACTATAATTGGCCCCTACCACTTTCATCTCTCATGGCATTTTAAATAGACAATAAAGGACACCAGATATCAACCAGTGGCTGTATAAGGACCCGCCACCCACAGACAAGGGTTTCCTCAACTACTTCAAGGGAAAATATCCTTCAACTCACAAGCTGGTTACAGAAAAATGGAATTATCAAGGAGGCGACTTAGTTCGTGAAGATCACGACATGAAATATCCTTATATGCCCACTAAATGAGAAAAGCATTTAGGGCTTGGTGTGGATTCTGCCATGAATGGGGGAACTAATGAAAATAGTTATGCCTATTGTAATCTCCTGGGCCAAATCGTTGAATTCAAAGATGTTCCTACATAAAAAATTGTGATGATATAGACGACAACATCTTCCCAGGGAACTCTATCCTCTGTCAACTCTCCTTTAACATCATTTACCTTCCCCTCCTACATCACAAACTCATAGACTGGGACCAACCAAGTGTCGTACACATTGATGAGTTCCAAAGTGAGGACCCGCTCCTGAGATTCATGGGAGCAGTTGAGCAGAACAGTGACTGGGGGAAAGAATCAAAACAAATCTACAAACTGAATCCAAAGGCATACTTTGGGGAAGAGGAGGACTTTAGCCACAAAAATGAAATGGAAAAAATCAAAAAAGAGAAAAATCGATCTCCTAGCGAAAACCCCTCTGGGGCACTATCTAATCACAAAAAAGTAAAAATAAAGGGCGTATTCACTGATCAAAACCTCTTTGAGGTGCAATAGGATGAAGACTCTCCTCTTCCTCTAATCCATGATTACAGGCCTAAACAGTCATCGATCCTCATCGAAGAAAAAAAACCCATCAATCTGGGTACAGAGGAATATCCTTGCATCACTTACATTGCAGCCTCCCTGACCGAAGAAGAAGAATCATATCCCATTGCTCTCTTATGAGAATCCATAGATAAATTTGCATGGTCTTATTCCCACATGCCAGTATTAGACCCTAACTTTGTGGTTCACCATCTAGCAGTGGACCCCAACATCAAACCTGTCAAACAAAAGCTCCACAAGATGCACCCCAAGGTAGCACTACTAGTCAAAGAAGAGCTAGAAAAGATACTCCAAGCCAAAATCATTCGCACCATTGAATACTCTGAATGGATCTCCAACATGGTGCCGGTGTCAAAACCTAAAAAATTGATTAGGATATTTATGGACTTCTGAGATCTCAACAAGACATGTCCCAAGGATGATTTCCCACTGCCAAACATAGACATGATAGTAGACATCACAGTAGGACATGAGATGTTGTCACTCATGGATGACTTTTCAAGATATAATCAGATCTGTATTGCAAAAGAAGATCAACACAAAATAATATTCATGACCCCCTAGGGCAACTTCTGCTATAATATGATGCCATTTGGTTTGAAGAATGCTGGGGCAACCTATCAGAGGGCCATGACGACCATTTTACATGACATGATTCACAAGATCCTTGAGGACTATGTAGATGATATCTTGGCTAAATCAGTTAAAAGGGAAGATCACCTAGATGTTCTAGAATGCATCTTTGATAGGATAGGACACTATGGCCTAATACTCAACCCTAAGAAGTGTGTCTTCAGGGTCACATCAAGAAAGATCCTTGGATTCATCATATCCAGGAGAGGCATTGAAATAGATCTAAAAAAGGTACAAGATATCATGGAAATGCCTCCACCAAGAATACTCTGACAACTGTGCAAACTACAAGGAAAATTACAATCTGTGCATTATTTTATCTCTTAGTTAGCAGACAAGTACCAACTGTTTATTCATCTCTTGCAAAAAGATAGCAATTTTAAATGGGATCCTTTGTGTCAAAGATGATTTGAAAAGATCAAGGAATATCTAACAAATCTGCCCATCTTGGTATCACCCATACCAAGTTGACCACTCATCCTATATATTTCTACTACTACAATAATACTGGGGGCACTCCTTTCTCAATTGGATGATGAAGGAAAGGAAAGAGCCATTTATTACATCATTCAGACCTTAGTGGGTTATGAGCTCAATTATTCCCCTATGGAAAAAGCATTCCTAGCAATGGTTTTTTCACTCAAAAACTTCACCACTATATGCTTAGTCACACAACTAAGCTCATTTCAAAAGTGGACCCCCTCAAGGACTTACTCTCCAAGACTACTCTCATGGGTTGAATGGAAAAATAGGTTATGCTAGTAAGCAAGTTCAACATTCAGTATGTAGACATAAAATCCATTAAAGGGCAATTCATCACAGATCAACTAGAAGAAGCACCGTTGGTGGATGCATATCCTCTAATCACAAAATTTCCAGATGAACATTTTTACATGATAGAAGAGAAACCCACTTGGAAACTTTACTTTGATGGATCCTACATAGCCCAGGGTGTAGGGGAAGGAATACTTTTCATCACACCTCAAGGTGACTACATCCTTATGTCATTCAAGTTTGGATTCCCCTACACAAACAACATTGCAGAATATGAGGCACTAGTCGCAGGACTCCGCATGGCTATAGAATGGAACATCACATATATACATGTCTTCAGCGATTCCCAACTCATTATCAAACAATTCTTGGATGAGTATCAAACTAAAGATGACAAATTGATGTCGTATAAGGAGATGGTTGACAAGATGAAAGAGAATTTCCTTCACTTACAAATAACACAAGTGCCATGAATCCAAAATAAAGTTGCTGACACAATGGCCACAATCGGCTCCCTCTTAGAGATTCCTCAAGAGTCTACACAATACAAATTCTTAGTTGAGAAACTCCATGCTCCCACTTATGAGAATGATGAATCAAATCGCATATGTGTCTTGGTTGGTCCCCATTCCCCATAGTACCACGATATCCATGCTTATCTACAAAATGGTATCATATCTCCTCATCTCACCACAACCCAACACCAAAACCTTATTCAAAGAGCTTCCCGCTACACCATGGTAGCCAACACCCTTTGTCATTGAGGCTATCATAATGTGCTCTCTAGATGTTTGGATGAAAATGAGACCACCCAAGCTTTACAAGAGGTACATGCTAGAATTTGCGGTGCCCACAAAAGTGGCATGGTCCTATCCAAGAAAATTTTATGGATAGGATACTATTGGCCCACAATGGAACATGATGCTTGTGTGTTCATCAAGAAGTGTTTACCTGGCCAATAACATGCTAATTTGATCCATGATCCTGCATAGGACCTCCAACCTATTGTACCACCTTGGCCTTTCTCTTGTTGGGGTTTTGAACTTGTTGGTAAGATTTCTCCCCTCTCTTCTGAAGGACACAAATACATAATAACAGCAACGGAGTATTTTACAAAGTGGTTTGAAGCAATTCTGCTCACCCTCACTACAGATGTCCAAATCTCAAAATTCATCCTCTACCACATCGTTTGTCTCTTTGGTATCCCCTCCACTATATTCATAGATTATGGAACACCATTTGAAAATCAACTTTTCATCTATCTATTTTCCCGCCTCCACATCCATCACTGCTTTTCCAGTCCATATTATCCTCAAGGTAATGGCCAAGTTGAGGAAACCAACAAAACCATCCTTAAAATCCTAAAGAAGGTTGTCAATAATACTGGCCATGACTGGCATCTCCAAATTAACCCCTCCCTCTGGGACTATCACACTTCTTACCGCACTCCTACAGGCACCACTCCATACTCCCTTGTCTACGGTGTTGAAGTTGTCTTACAATTTGAGGTTGAACTTCCATCCCTCTGGGTATCACTGAGAGGCTTGATAAATGATGAAGATTATAGAGTAACTAGGATCGCACAATTGGACCTACTAGATGAAAAGTGTCAGCAAGGATACAAACACCTCTTCATTTATCAAAATAGACTCAAAAGAAGCTACAACAAGAAAATCCACCCACGCCAGTTCCAGGTGGGAGATCTTGTCCTGAAAGAAAATCAAAAAGTAGGCACCGATTGAGAAAAGAAAGGGAAGTTCAAGGTCACTTGGCAAGGTCCCTATGTTGTCACTACATAATTTGGTTATGGGGTATATCAGCTATCTACTCCTGAAGTAGAACCCTTGAATGATCCGATCAACATCATTCATCTCTGGCACTTCTATGTCTGACAACTAGTTATTCGTTCCAGTAATCTGAAAAAAAATCCATAAAAAGTCTTGAAAAAATCATTGTCTTGGTGAAAATATGGTAAACAGACACCTTGATGATACCAAAAATAAAAATAAAAAAGATCCAAAAAAAAAGTAAAGAGAAATAAATTGTCCAATGGTGAAAACTTGGAAATCAAGCGCTTTGAACAAGTATGTGTGGTGAGAACCTGGCAATCAGGTGTCACACATAGTGGACCATATCATTATCTATCAAAATCTTGTACTTCTTCATCTCCCTCATCCCGTCACCTCAACCTAATCACCTTCACATATTCCCTGGGTGTTCCCTCATCACACACATCAATTCGCAATGGTCGTCCTATCCTATGTCCTAAGCTTTTATACATATAGTCCTGTATATAATCATCAGTCTTCATTGTATATACGTCATCCTATCCCAATCCCTGAGCTTCAAGTGCTTTCCATCCTATAAATATCTTGTCTATATGAGTCTAGTCTTGTGTCCCATCCCGCTTGTACATATCTCGCATCCTTGGTTGATCTCCTTGTAGAAAGTGATCTAGTTCCACTTTGAATCATGCGCTCTGGCAAGTCCCATTTGAGAAAGTCTTGATTTAGCAATCCAACCTCAGTGCATCATTTGGCCATCGTTTAACCATTTGACATCTCCTCCATTAGCAGGTCCTTGCCAGATGTATCCTTCCTCATGTCTGACCTAAATCCAATCAGCATCCTGTATCGTTTGATCTCCCTAGCAAAAGGGGTCTTGTGGTTAAATTTTGATCTTGAAATTTGACTTTGGTTCTTTCTTATCATTCCTGATTCTCTCAGTTGTTCTCCTTCTCAAGGTTTCCATGGTTCTTCATATCATGGCATGCTACGAATGGATGCACTTGATCTTTTTTCTTTTCTTCCTGTGAGTCAGTCAGATACAACCCTTGCATGTATGTAATCCATCTAGGTTCACATACTGCACTTAGGAAGTGTCATTTGTTTGTGGGCTTCTCCAATATCATTTCCACCATGGCTCTTCCAGGCCTAATGTGTGATGTTGGGGCTACCCCCGTGTGTTTTATGCATCACTCCTCTGCAACAATAGTGACAAGGTCCTGCATTCCTAGTAACCTCAACATGGTCTCTAGTGTTGCTACATCAAAATAAGTGCTCAAACTACATGGTGGTATTCCATTCCGGAGTACCCCTCACTCAAGCTTCAAGGATAATCTATCCCCCCATCATATCCCAAGCAAAAATCCTACCATCAAAACAAATCCTATCATTAAAGAAAATACTATCAAACAAAGCAATCCCATCCTTCAGTTAATCCTACCTTGTCGCGATCATCTAACCCCCATCCCTAATGATCCTACACACACCTAAAATCCCTCATCCTTGATACAAACTTGAAATGCCCCATCACCTACCCTCCCCTACTCCCTGAATTTTTGTTGTGCACATGCTTACCCATCCCCTTTCTTCCAACCACTAACCCGCACCTAGTTGGACACTGATGTGTTACATTTCCACTTCCCACCTTTGCATTCATCTTCCCAATTATATTCTTTGCCTTCATTATCATCCTTCTTGCTACATCCTTCATGTACATTAATCATTCATGTATACATTACATTAACTCATTTGCATTTTTAGATTTATTTTCATCTTGCATTGTTAATTCATTTTAGATTCATTTTAGTCTTGCATTGTTAATTCATTTTAGATTCATTTTAATCTTGCATTGTTACTTCATTTTAGATTCATTTCAATCTTGAATTTTTAATTCATTTTGGATTCATTTCAATCTTGCATTGTTACTTCATTTTAGATTCATTTTAATCTTGCATTTTTACTTCATTTCAGATTCATTTTAATCTTGCATTGTTAATTCATTTTGATCTTGCATTGTTACTTCATTTTAGGTTCATTATTAGCCTTGCATTGTTAATTCATTTTAGATTCATTTTAATCGTGAATTGTTA
Source organism: Thuja plicata (assembly GCA_018584345.1). Taxonomy (NCBI): domain Eukaryota; kingdom Viridiplantae; phylum Streptophyta; class Pinopsida; order Cupressales; family Cupressaceae; genus Thuja; species Thuja plicata. The sequence goes on from MU224385.1 coordinate 142,586, forward strand.
ATTCCTGTTAAATTCATTTTATCTTGCATTGTTAAGATATTTCAGGTTCATTATTAGCCTTGCATTGTCAATTCATTTTAGATTCATATTGCATTGTCACTCCACATTCATTTTCATTTGCATCCATATAGTATTTTCATATTACATAAGCATATACATTAAAAAATCCCATATCACATCCTGTATCCACACACGTCAATGCATCACATATAAACATCATCCATCCTACATAAATCAACATGTCATAAATATGCATCACACCCTGCATCACCCACGTGTCAACCCATCATATACATCATATAACATAATCATACATCCATAACCATGAAAAATTCAAAACACATACATATCGGCCAAAACTCCACATCATATATCAAAAATCTGCTAGAACATCATGAAAGAATAAAGTCCACAATGTCCATCCAAAGTGCCTCACATACATATACATGCAAAAAAATGGGCTCTATGTCCCATCACAAATATAGGCATAACATCATAATGTATCATTGCCCCTCTAGCCCCCTATGGGAGGCTAATCATCTACATCTGGCATCCTTGTGTCCTACTCATCCCCTGACATGGGTACCTATATGTGTCCCAGTGAGTATCTCAATCCTGCTCAGGCCTGCTCCAAAAATAGTGAGAGTCCCCTGCCTGTACCCCAGAGATGTGCAAATGTGCCTCCTGCTGATCTGATACCTATTCCCATGCCAGTGATACCCCTGTCCCTGCACCTTTATCTTGTACCTATCTAGAGGCTCGTGTATCAAAGCTCTTTACATCATACATCTGGATAGACCCACTGCTTGACTGTCTGTGGCCCTGGCTCTGCCCTATCCTCTGGCTATGCCCCGTCCTCTGGCTCTACACCTATACCCTAGTTTTGGAACCTCCCCCATGCCCACTGCCTCATCAGGAAACACCCCCTCTGGACATCACTGATCCCCCAGCTGATCTATAATGCTCCCTCTGAGCCAGTGGTACTACAGCATGGTACCTGGCTCTATACCACCCTAACTGTTAATCCCTAAGTTCTATTGATGATTAGTGACCCACACTTAGTCATTTACTTAGGCATTTTTAGTTGGTTATCACTGTGGCCAAGCTAAACATTCAAGGATGAGCAACATTGTCAAGCAAGTTTTAGGTTGCTGAGTTACATCATGTCAAGCTGAGTAGAATATTAAGTGTTGAGTGTCAGAGATGTGTTGTGCCAAGTAGAATAGTTTTTGCATACATGTCAGGATTAATTCAAAATTTGATGTAAACAGTTTAGGCCAACTTGTATGAGATCTGAGCCGACATTTGTATGCATTTAATATTTGTCTACTGAGTTAATTTCGCATTTAATTATTTTATACTATGCATGGCATGGAGCCAATCAGGAAATCAGAATGCATCGGAGGTATAAACAATGGATCTTGATCATTGATCTAGATATTGCCGCCATATCTGAAAAGATATAATAAGATGGATTCTAACCCTAAAAGAAGTGTGAGAGTTTGAGAGTGTGAGCGTGTGAGAGCAAGAGATATACAAACAAGGGTTATGTGTTCATGAGAGATGAACAGTAAGTCATTTTGAGAAGAAGCCTAGATTAAGCAGAATGACAGAGCAGTGATAAGAAGAGTAAAGACATATCAAATTAAGAGATCATAGAGGTTATTGAAAAGAGAAGATCCATCATCAGCATCTGAGTGCATAATGAAGGAACACTACTTGGAACATTCTAACAGGTGTGTTAGGTTAAATCTCTTAACATAGTGGTTTTAGCAGACCATTTCAAATCTCTTAGCAAAGTGCTTACTTTACTGTAAGTTGAAATCCTTTAACAAGGTAGATTGTAACGATCTTTAGTTCTTAACAGAACAGACCTTTAACCAGGTAGATTGCATATTGTAACCAAACTTTTGTAGCCTTAACAGGCACACTTTATTGCTACAGTAGTGAAGATCTTGTGGGTTTCATCCCCACCCCAGTTTTACCTATTTGGGTTTCTGGGATACCAAAATTGTGTTATGAGTTACATATTTGATGTTATGGATGATATTTGATGTTAGGTTAATTTCATATATGTATGAATGTGGATCAATCTATTTTAAGTGGCTAAGTTTTAAGATCTGATTCCCCCCCCCCTCTTAGTATCTTGCTTTCCCATATTGTACTTCCAACAATTGGTATCAAAGCACAGTTCACCTACAAAATATTTGAATCAACTTGTGAGTATAGATCTTGAGATGAAGGTTTACAAGTTGGGAAAAGTCATTGAGAATCAGAAGATTGAGATCCAGCTAGCATTACATCAGCTTGAGATAGCAAGACAAGAATTGAAGAAATCATTGATAGCTAGGAAAGATTTGGCCAAAAAAATGAATGATACTCGTTACCAGGAAGATGACACTACAAATCTATTTCAGAATGAAGATTCTATTGAGAGCGATGCAGCAATTGTGGATCTACTAGAAAAGAACAATGCACTATGTGGAGAAGTTAGAAACTTGAAAAGAGAACAAGAAATGCAGACAGTGAGACTATGTGAATTATTGGAACAAAAGAAGAAAGTTGAAGATGAAAAAACTATGGCAGAAGAAGACAAAAGAGTGATATCTGTCAGACTTGATGAAAGGACACATGATGTACAGATGATGACAATCAATCAGGTTGACATGGAAAATCAACTACTACTTGCAAATCAGGAGATTAGCAAGAAAGACATGGAAATGATAAATCTGAGATCTAAGAACAATCAATTGAAAGATGATCTAAGATTTGAGAAGGAACTTAATGAAAGGTTGAATAGACCTAATGAAGCTTTGACTCATTTTGAGAATCTGATGGAAGCATCAAGAAGGTCAAATGATTCTTCTGGATTAAGTCACACTAAACCAAAGACATCTGATAAGAAAGGAGAATCATCTAAGAATGGTGAAAGGAGGAATGCAAAGACAAAGCACAACAAGCCTATTTTCCACCACTGTGGAAATCCAGGTCATACAGAAAACATTTTCCAAAGAAAGAAAGGTAAGTCTGATCCTAAACCTAAGTTTAATGGTTACTATTTTAATTGCAAGAAATTTGGACATAAAGCACATGAATGTTGGGCTGAAGCAAGTGATGCACCCCCCAAACCAAGATTTAATGGTTATTATTACAAGTGTCAGAAACATAGTCATAAGGCACAAGACTGTAGATCCAATGCTAAACAACAATGGACATCAAAGACAAAAACAAAATCATCTAAGAGAGGCAACACTTACAACTGGGATTATAATACAAGACAGAGTTGTCATTACTGTGAAGAATATGGACATGCACCTGAAGATTGCTTAAAGACAAATGTAAGAGGGAAATATAAGAGTTGGATGTATGGAATCTTAGTTTGTTTTAGTTGTTTGAAGATAGGAAACACTAAGAGAGAGTGTAGGACAAGAGTTCTTTCTCCTACTATTGAATAAGTAAGAGCACAAATGAACCAGACATGGGTAAAGAAAATAGAGCCAAGTAGCAGTGAATCCACTGAAGCCAAGGTCACCCAATCCAATGGATCAAGTGATCACACCATCTCTAACCAAGAAATAGAGGTATGTAAGGAACTGCATTCAAATTTTAATTCTTACATCAGTTCCAAATATGAAAATGTGCCAAAGTCCATATCTGCATATGATAAGATGTACCAGGACATGTTTGTGAAAAGTGCCGAGAAGAGTTATCTGCACTATAGGTGCCAAGTTGGTTGGCCGAGTAAAGTTGTGATGGACGAGTGTGGTATGTTGAGTGGCATGCAAGTTGTGTTAGTCGGCCAATGACAGTTGGCTTGCACTAACCTAACAGGCAAAATATTTAATGCTTACCTACCTTGACCTTTCGAGTCTATATATGGACGAACGGTCTATTATTCACTTTTACCTTGTGATATTTAGCATTTATAGAGTGATCGAAGAAGTTGTAGATTTTATCTTAGCGAACTTTGTTTGGATAATTTTGTTAGCGTGCCGTCAGCAACCCTAAAGTTGAATAGTGTGAAGTGATTGCTTGCCGAGGTACTCTGTTCTTCATTTTTGAACCCTAACCTCAAGAGATTATGGTTGCAAGTTCTTTCACACCAGTCAAGGGAATGGAGGAATATTTGAATAAAATTAAGCTAGTAAGGAGTGATGCATGCGCACCACCAAAATTTCATGCCATTCTAGAAAGCATAATTATGAGTGATCTAAATGGAGCCCTCTCATTGATCCCACCAAAGGTACTTATGATTCACAATGTAAGATCTTGTTACATGGTTAAAATTGGCAAAGTGGGCAACAATGAATTGAGAAATTCCTATGATAAACTGTGTTAGAATGGAATCCTGAAAGATGAATTCAAACATATAGCCGACAAAGGATTGACTTGAGCCCTAGATTTTCTCACAAAATTCAAGGATGAATGAATAAAGGTTGTCCTAAGATGAGTTCACAATATGCATATGTGGTTAGACAATGGACTAGTAAAGATCACAAAAGATATTATCCAGCAAGTTACTGGGTATCCTATTATCAGCAGTAAACAAACTATGAGAGACCAAAGAAAAGAAGAGATAACAGCTAACACTGGAGCTATTTGGAACAACAGAGGAATGACTATCTCTACAATTACAGAATTGGAACTTTATTTTGGAGTGAGAGTTATTTCTCACAAATTCTATCAGTTGAGCTGACCGAATTGTGTTCCCTGTATAGCCATCGATGAGGTATGGAAGATAATTAAAAAGAATCATACCTATGACCTTGTCAAGCTACAATTGACACAACTAGCTGAGAACTTACTATCAATTAGGAAAGCCAAAAGCTCATCATGTAAGTTTTTCTCTTTGCTAATGTGTATATTTTTCTATGTACAGAAGTCATTTCCTACACTAGGAAATATTGTATGGAAAAAGGACAGACCCATCACTTTACAGATTATTGAATGTATTCAGAAATTAGGCAGAAATTTCAATGGTATTATGGGAAGTTATCTTGTGGAATTTAAAAATAGAATGAGGTTGAGGACCAAAATTCCCAATTCACTTGTGGAAAAGCACTATGACGAGATATGTTTCTTAGTGGATACAGACTACATATATATTTAGGTTGTGACACCTAAGGTATCATGTCTGGAGCCATTTCCCTATGAAGTAAATATTGATGAAGCATCAATAGCTATCACAGCACTCCTAGCAGAGGAGATTGATTCTAAAGCTAAAAGATTCAGAAATTTTGATGAATCTAAGGCAAAGATTTTGATGAATCTTAAGGCAAGAACCATGGAAAGAAAAAGGAAAAAGATTGTGAAAATTATGAAAAAGATGGTTGGCTTGCCAAGTGACAAAGAGCTAGAGGATGCACCTCTAGACATATCTACTAGACAAGGAAAAGATGTATCTGAGGAAAAAGAAGAAGAAGTCAGTGAACCTGAAGAAGAGGTCACTGCTAAGGCAAAAGGGAAGAGGCTAGTAGTAGCTAAGGTAACAAATTCAAGTAAAGAAAAACCTAGAGTTAACCCTCCCATTTCAAATCGAATAAGGACAAGAGCATATGTTGCCACATCACTAGTAGAGTAGACTAAAGTATATGCAAAGAAGATTGGAGAAATTAGTTCTGGATCAAGGACTAAATTAGCAACTAAGGCTATGCCGATTCTACAAGTTAAGAAACCAAGAAGAAAACTGCATTTGGATCCAGAAAGTGACAAGGACATGATAGAAACTGATGAACCCAGCAACATACCAACAACATCATTCAAGAAACCCACAAATATTGATGAGGTATGTGAAAACTTGAGAAATTATGCAGGGTTATCTGGTTTTAAGTTTATAAGGTATGAACAATTGAAGGTAGGAGACAAACATAAGGTTTAGGAAGCTCTCCTAGACATGATGTGTAATTTTAAATTAACCCCTACAACAATAGGAGACAATGTGCAGAGTGAGTTGTATGAATTTCTATCTGGCAAGTGGGAATTTGCACTCACAACTGAGAGACAAATTAGGGAAGGCACTTTAGCTCAAGTCATTCCTGAGCTAACAAAGAAATAGAGAGTGAAATTTGTTGAAAAGTATAAGCACAAATTTATACCTAAACAGAGAGGTTATGCAATTTTGAAGAATGATATTGAAGGGATCGTACAACAGAGTACTAGAATTTGGAAGGAAGTTTTTGGACTAATTGTTTCAAAAGAAAAGAGAACTAATGAAGGAACATCTGAGCCAAAGGATAAGGAAACTGAATCCACCCTTGTACCACAGATTTCAATAGTTCACATTTCAATTGAGTCTGAGAAGACTAGGACAGATGCACAAGATCAATCTGAGATAGTTAACAATGTTTATCTAACTATTGACAGTCTGATTGATATGACAATTGATGTCTCTAGCAATCTGGATGTCGAGGGTCAGGATGAGCTGAGGGACTCAACTATTGATTCACCTATCAAGACAACTAAGGATAAAGAAGAAAAGGGTATAGAGGAAGATGAAGAGAAAACTCAAGAGGAACCTAAGGATAAGGATGCTCAAGAAGAAGTAGCAAAGGAGAAAACAATTGATCAAGAGGTAATTGTACAACATTCACCTATTTTAGAGGTTTCAAAATTAGTACTAGATAGTAGTGAGGAGATAAAAGATACTAACAGTGAGCCTAAAGAACAAGAGGCCATGCAAGTGTTGGTTGATCTACCACACTCTACATCATCAACTTCCACTGGAACTAAGACAAGAAGTATGCCTGATTAGCAGGCAATTTTGACTGAACTTAAAGATGCAATGGTGACAACTACTAAATCTAGAAAAGGTATTGTAGAAACTAAGTCAAGCAATAGTTCACCTGAATTCAAGAGGAGGAAAGTTATGAGGAAGAAGACTCTGATTCTAGATGTCACATTAGATGAAGTTATTGTGATTCCACCATGGGATACCAATGTTTTATCTTATGAATAGATTGAGACTCTTCAGGAGTTACTTAAAAGGAAGAAAATATAGGAGGAATTGAAAAGGGAGCAAAAGCAAAAGCAAGTGCTACATGACATAAAAGATATATTTGTAAAGGCTTTTGACATGGAGGATGAAAATCCTCAAGCCCCTATTCTTGAACAGCTAGTTCACATTGTGCAAAAGGTAAATGATGACAATATTGAAGCCAATGAGAAACTGTTGCAATGGTCTGAGAGGAAATTCGAGAACAAGGTACTTGCAAAAATCTCAGGAGAGATTGCAGTTAAACAGGTTGAACTTTCTTCTCTGATAGAAATGTTAGGAGTTGCAAAAAATGTATATTCATTGTATAAGAGGTTATCTGATATGGAATTCTTCACAAAGGATAATCAACAGGATTTAGATAAATTGCAACTTGACCTTAAGCCAACCGGAAGTTCACTGAGTATGGATGCTAGCACTAGCTCCTTACATTTTAACAGGCTAGCTTCTGCATAAAGGAGGATAGTCGAGCTCATGGATGAAGATGGTCAGATTAGGACCAAGTTGATTACTATTAAGACAAGTTTGATACCTCATCTAGAGGTCATTCAGAAAGAAATTTTATCTACAAATGAATTGATTAAGAGAGACTCTCATCTCTCAACTGCAGAAAGCTTAGTAAGTCTAGCTGCCGAGCTAGAAGTGAAAATAGAGGTTATGAAGTTTGTCAAGGACAGTTGGGACTTTGTATTTGAGTCTACCTTACAACTTCATAAACAATTTTTGGACAAGTATAACTTGACCCCACCAGCTATCAGTGACAAAAACAAGGGGAAACTGAAAGAGATAAGAACATGATTGACAAGGATATAGCATAAAGGAGATTAGAATAGGTATCCATGTAAATATTTTTTTTGCAGGCATGTATACTATGTAAATTTTTGTATGTAGTATGATGTACATTCCTAGGGGGAGTACAGTATGTACTTAGGCAATATTTTGGATGGAATGAATCATAATGATAAGTGTATTTTCACCACTAATATCAAAGGGGGAGATTGTTAATCCCTAAGTTCTATTGATGATTAGTGACCCACACTTATTCATTTACTTAGGTAGTTTTAGTTGGTTATCACTATGGCTGAGCTAAAAATTCAAGGCCAAGCAACATTGTCGAGCAAGTTTTAGGTTGCCGAGTTACATCATGCCGAGTCAAGTAGAATATTAAGTGTTAAGCATCAGAGATGTGTTGTGCCGAGCAGAAGAGTTTTTGCATACATGTCAAGATTAATTCAAACTTTGATGTAAACAGTTTAGGTCGACTTGTATGAGATCTGAGCTGACATTTGTATGCATTTAATATTTGTCTACTGAGTTAATTTTGCATTTAATTGTTTTATACTATGCATGGCATGGAGCCAATCAGGAAATCAGAATGCATTGGAGGTATAAAAAATAGATCTTGATCGTTGATCTAGATCTCACTACCAGATCTAAAAATATATAATAAGATGTGTTCTAACCCTAAAAGAAGTATGAGAGTGTGAGCCTGCGAGAGCAAGAGATATACTAAGAAGGGTTATGTGTTCATGAGAGATGAACAATAAGTCATTTTGAGAAGAAGCATAAATTAAGAAGAATGATAAAGCAGTGATAAGCAGAGTAAAGATATATCAGATTAGGAGATCATAGAGGTTATTGAAAAGAGAAGATATGTCATCAGCATCTGAGTGCATAATGAAGGATCACTACTTGGAACATTCTAACAGGTGTGTCAAGTTAAATCTCTTAACATAGTGGTTTTAGAAGACCGTTTCAAATCTCTTAGTCGAGTGCTTACTTTACTATAAGTTGAAATACTTTAACTAGGTAGATTGTAATGATCTTTAGTTCTTAATATAATAGACCTTTAACCAAGTAGATTGCATATTGTAATCAAACTTTTGTAGCCCTAACAGGCACACTTTATTTCTACAGTAGTGAAGATCTTGTGGATGTCATCCCCACCCCATTTTTACCTATTTGGGATTCTGGGTTACCAAAATTATTTGTTATGAGTTACATATTTGATGTTATGGATGCTATTTGATGTTAGGTTAATTTTATATATGTATGAATGTGGACCAATATGTTTTAAGTGGATAAGTTTTAAGATCTGATTCACCCCCCCTCTTAGTAGCTTTCTTTCCCATTCTTGTACTTCCAACACTAACTTCTCTTTGAGCACTATCATATCCCTAACAAACCTGGCCACACCAGCCTCGCCAATAATGGCTATCTCTACCTTCATCTCTCTCTCATTGTAATCTATCCCTCTCAACCCTCAACCCATCTCTCTCCATCACCAATCTATCCCTCTCCTCCATTAGGGTGAATCCATCATCCATCATCTCCCCTGACTATGCCTGTGTGACATCTAGTTGTCCTCTCAGCTCCCCCACCTCCCCGGTCAGATCGACCACCTATCTCCTGAGGCCAATTATCTCCGCATGGGCCTGATCCCTCTCCACCATTACTACATCCCTATCCAACCTTAGAATGTCCCTCTCTACTGTCATTGCATCCCTCTCCACCCTCAGAGTGTCCCTCTCTACCATCACCGCATCTCTCTCCCCCATAATTTATCATAGCTGCTAGCTAGTGGCTATGTGTATAAGCTCTAACGACCTCAATCTCTCTTCCTAATAATCCCCTGGACTACCTGATGATGACCCCCCATCTTTGGGCCCCTCCATATCAAGTGGTGGCCTCACCTCCTGATCCCCCCATCCACCTCCATAGCCTTCTCTCTCCCAATATCCTTCTCCTCTCCCCTCTCCTCTCCTCTCTCTACCTCTCCTCTCTCCTCTCCTCTCTCTGCCTCTCCTCTCCCTCCTGCAACCAAAACCTATCTCCAAGGAACTACCACTGGTATAGGCCTCACCTACCCCTCCTCCTAATCGCTACTAAGGCTGACACCCTCCCAGCTCTATCTAACTCCAGAGGTAATCCTAAGCTCCCCACAAGATGTGGTCTCCTAAAAGCATCCCTGTACTCCTGATTACTACCTGCGTCTGTTGGCCCCCTGCCAATCCCAATGGATGGGCTGAATACCCTGCCAAGTTGCCCATAACCCCTCCCTATCTAATCTTAGCCCAAAATCTGAGACCCTCTCTTGGGTCACTCGCTGGTACCATCTCACAAGATCATGTACCCCCTGTGTGAATCCAAATTGTCTCACCACTTTGTCTTGTTGATACTGCTCCACAATGTATTCCTATCTCCCTGTCAGGAATGTGGGCATCATGGTGTACGACAACTATAACTAGTCCTCTACCCATGGTCCCACCTATCTGAAGGGCCTCCATGTGATCCCATCTTGGATCTCATCAATCGCCACCCTCCAATAGTCTATATCATCTATGTCAAGATATGTCAATGGCTTTCCCCAGCTGTATAGCATAGGCTTCTCTACCTATCATGCACTCCTCCCTATCGGTCTAAGCATGACTATGTGCTCCCATGCCCAAACCTAGAGTAGGGTGGTACACCCAATACTCCTCCTGTGACCTCCACCACCATGATAGACTATCTGGTGGAGATACGTATAGATCTCTGCTAACATTAATGTCCCCAATGTTGTATGCACCCCTACATCTATGATTCGTGAGACCACGAGGATCAGGCTGAGAGTAATGTCAGTCCCTCTCATGTTTGGGGTAATGTACCCCGATACCAGTCCACACAAAAAAAGTATACCCACGCACCAGATGTGCATCCATATGTCGGTCTAGTGCAAGCTGACCATGCCGCAAAGGAAGTGGGAGTGCGGCCCCTAGCCCGACCAAAGATCTAAGGGCCTCAGTCTATGTCATGCGTGGTGCCACCACCTTCATCCCTCAGATGGGAAACCAAAATATGTAGTATACATCCTCTAGTGTGATCATCATCTCCCTTGTCGGGAGATGAAATGATGTTGTCTCCAATCACAACCGCTCACAAAGTGCAATCACCATCACCATGTATGCCTGCCTATGGGGCATGTGTGTTATTTATCCCAAGCCAATCATGTCTACCTGAGCCCACTCCACTGGTGTAAAGTGCTCTATCGCCCATAGCATGGCAACCTATCTCTCCTATGATATCAGTCGATCGATGAATCATTGCACAAACAAACCAAGCATTCATCAATCCTTCTAGTCCTTCCTAAAACCAACTATCCTACATTTTTCTTTCCCCCCCCCTCATGTTTTTCTATCCTATTCCCTTCTTTTTCATGTTCCCACCAATCTAACCCTAGCTCAGACTCTCACGACTGTGGGAACGCATTCCCAGTAATTCCCCCACTG